>JAPWTK010001006.1:0-105087 GCA_029963805.1 Aromia moschata | reverse complement strand
CTTGTTTTCGCAATTTGAGCGAAAACATGAATATTTTTTGACAAAAAATTTAACTGAGATAGGTGTCGGAAAACCCTACAATTTGAGCCATTTCTAGGATAATTACAAACCGAGTAACTGAACATCGAAAAATTGCTTTCTCGGTTTTTATTTTTTTGTGCAAAAAGTTATCAACCGATTTTAATGATCCAAAAACCATTTTATTCGTCTTTTCAAGCGGGATAACGTGATGTTTTTTTACTCAAAATTTTTTTTTTCGTGCCTAAAGTCGAAAAAACCTTTTTCGCTCCTTTTTGCAACTTTTTCGCAATCGGATTTTGTCCAAAATATTTTCATTCGATTCGTACGATTTTTCTCTAACTATTACGTTGAGAAAGTGCCGCACCTAATTATTTTAAAAAATAATCTACGCCGCCTGGACTACACCCCAAGATGGCCAAAATGATATAATATGTTTTTCTGTCAGACATGTAAACAATGCTCCACAAAAAAAAAAGTTTGCAGCTCAATTTTCAATCAAGCTCAACAAGTAGTCTCAACATTGTTGCGTCAACACCATTGAGCAGACATGCCACAGTATTCCAGAATAACAGAATACAGTGCAGGAATTATGCAGAGGCAATGATAAGGTTGATACACTAGCAAAGGAGTGTTCAAAAACCAGTTTTCCTGGTCAGGAACCGACTCTTCTGATTCCCAAGAGCCGTTATCGAACCATTCTCAACAGTGATACATCAGTTATGTTGCAGTTCTTTTTTTAAAAGAGGCACATAAGTTCACAAGTGTTGTTACAATTGTTTTTTTTTGTATTGCGATGTTGCCAAGTTGCGGCACTTTTTCTAAAAACAGTTTTTATGTTTGTTAGTAGGAATTTATTTGTTGCTTTTAAGTGTTAAGTATCGTTGGAACGAGAAAACTGAGTACTTTTGAAACATCCAGTATGGATGTTTCTACCATAAGAAAAAAAGAAATTGCTGATGTTTTTAGAAATACGAAACGCCGAAACCTTACTTCGATTAAAGTATTGAGATGTCCCCAAAAAGTTTTCTTAAATGTATTAATGAATTTAAACAATATGGAAAAATAAATTATAAAATAAAAGTTATAGCAGATTTTCGAAAATGCGTGTTGTCGGTTTTTTCAAAATATCTCACAAACCAAAAGAGAGAGCTAATTTCTAGGAGGTGTTAAGTCAGTCATAAAATTGTCTACAACTTTGCCAACATGACCGATTTCCTGTCTCTCATAGTTTTCAAAATAGCAATACATCCGTCACCAATTCTGTATATTCAGAACACACTGTGTATCCAGTCCATACTTTAGTGATCTGTATAAAAACGAAATGATTTCTGCAAACTAAATAAACTACTCGTCAAAATTAACGTAACACTCTTTAGATGAACGTCATTTGCGTTTTATCCGGGATAGAGACTTGCGGTTTGTAAATTTCCGATAGCCTATAGGGTTGGTTTTCGCCGTCTACACCAACCTAATGTCTAAATATGTATGAATTCAAGACAATATTCTGGCGGCACAAAATTCTGGCAATTCAAAGATCTACAGGATGGGTTGAGAAGGACGTTGGCGAGTAAAACTATCCTGGAACACACTAAGACCTCCCCCATATGTCCTGAGTGTTTAGCCGCTGTCCCATCTTTTCAACCATTTTTCAGCCCACGTGAAGCACCCTTCTACAATTACGCTAGGTTTTGCATGATCAGATTTCTATTGGACGATTCCATTGCTCCTAACGCTGCCTAATAAATTGGTGTGAGGTGCCACAGCTTGCTTTCACTCTCTGAAAACTCAAACACCCTCCAAGCCACTCATACACCAACTCCATCCACCCCCTCTGTTTTAACCCCTGTTGGAGGTGTGGGGTATCCTTGGGTCTCTAATGCATGTCCTAGCATCATTTGAAGGCTCTCAAAGTGGACTAGACCCACTGCGGATGGCCGGTTGAACGCCAAAATTGTAATTCCATCACTAACCCGCCCCCTAAAGACTAAAGATCGCCACGCTGAGGGGCTGCTTGCAGATATTTACATGTGTGACTCAAAAAACCTTCAAATCATCTTTCGGGTCCTATGACCCTCATTTAATGAACCCCTCCAAAAAATGTTTGGGTTGGTAAAAATTCCTGAAAGAGGGTTTGTTGGGTAGGCGCAACCTTCTTTTGCACTTATGTGAACTGACAATATCAAAATTCGTGGGCCTGCATCTGCAAGATAGGCTTCCCAAACAGCTCCTGTTTCCTCTAATTCTGCGAGCGAAAGTCTATTTTGGGTGGCCTATCTTGCAGGCGCTGGTCCAGTAGACAGTTAATGCGCCAAAATAGCAAAGAACACTTGTCGCGCGCACCGTATATCACTCACTTTCGCGATTTAGTCTGTCACAGAAATGTAAAGGAAGGTTGTGCATACCCAACGAGCTCTTCAGGAATTTTCACACACTCATTTTTTGGAATGGGTCAGAGAAAGATGATTTAAGCCCATGAAACCCAAAAGAGGATT
The DNA here is from genome assembly GCA_029963805.1 of Aromia moschata. NCBI lineage: Eukaryota > Metazoa > Arthropoda > Insecta > Coleoptera > Cerambycidae > Aromia > Aromia moschata. Next base: position 102,574 of record JAPWTK010001006.1, on the reverse strand, counting down.
TAAGGAGACACCCTACACCGTCTCCGACAGGGGCGGAACCAGAGGGAGTAAGTGGGGGGTTGGGTGTAAGGGGTGGTCCGGAGGGATAGCAGTTGTCAAAAGATGAAACTCACTTGTGGCACCTCACACCAATTTAATAGGCAGCATCAGGATCAATAAAATCTCCCAACAGAGGTATAATCATGCAAAACGGAGCGTAGTTGTAGAGGGGTGGCTCAAGGGGCTGAAAAGGGTTGAATAGATGGGACAGCGACCAAATGCTCAGGATCTGTTGGGGAGGTCTTAATGTGTGTTAGGATAAGGCTTTTTTCTGGCTAGCATTCTTCTCCGCCCATCCTGTAGGTTTTTGAATTTCCGCCAGAATATTGTGAATTCATATTTCAACATGGGGTTCGTTTCTATGGCGTGGAGGGCGGACCATATAAATTACAGCATAGCGATTTCGGAGTATTAAAACCAACCGAGTCTAGAGGTTACCAAAATTACAAAACCGCAAGTTTCTAGCCTGAATGGCGTTGATTTAAAATAAGTGTTACGCTAATATTGGCGAGTAGTTTATATGCGAGGTGAGTAAATTAAGTAACAAGAAATTCAGTATTGTGTCCTTCAAAATAACTTCCTTGGGGAACCGCACAGCGCTGGAGACGGTTCTTCCATTCCTCATAGCAGTGCTGCAACTCACTATACTGGAATGGCCTTCAGCTTGTCGGTTACAGCCGTCTGAATGTTTTCTATGGTCCCAAAATGACGTCCTTTGAGGTGATTTTTCAATCTCGGAAAAGAAAAGAGTCACAAGGACTCAAGTCAGGCGAATAAGGAGGCTGCGGAACCACAGTAATGTTTTTATTGGCTAAAAACTCGTTTACTGACACGGCTGTGTGGCATGGCGCATTGCCGTGATGCAACATCCAGTTGTTCTTGATGTTTGGTCTCACACGCATGACCATTTGTCGAAATTTTTCAAGAACCTCTCTGTAAATATGTTGATTTACTGTTTGGCCTCGAGGCACAAACTCTTTGTGGACAAGTCCCTGGCTATCAAAAAAAGCAAATCAGCATGCATCTGATTTTCGACTTGGTCATTCTTGCTTTTTGGGTCTTGGAGAGCTTGAAGTGTGCTATTCCATGCTTTAGCGCTTGGCTACCGGGTCGTACTCAAACACCCATGTCTCGTCACCAGTAATGACACGTTCCATACAATGGGGATCATTTTCAATCGATCCAAAAGTCAAGACACATTTCTCTCCTGATGTCCTTTTGTTCCTGCGAAAGGTTTTTTGGAACCATTTTTTCGCAGATTCTTCTCATCCCCATTCGTTAGTCGAAATCTGATGAAGAGTGGTGTGAACGACGATATCCAGTATTCTATCGACATTTTCATCGATTCTTGGCGATGAAGGCCTTCCCTCGCGTGGTTCGTCTTCAATCGACTCTCTTCCTCCTGAAAGCCTAACACTTTACTGTACCTTTTAAGGGTGAGGGTATACTTTTAAGGGTGAGGGTATCTTAGATGCTGAATAAATTCTACAATGTATTATGCAATAAATTGGTATATATGTAAAAAGCTTTTACTATTCAAAAAAAATATAATTTTCCAAAACGAAGAAAATATTATAAGTCCCAAAGTCCTCTACAACACGCTCACAAAATACATACACCCACAAAACGCACCTACATCAACGAATTGAATATTAACAGGTTACTGGCACCAATCGGCGCGTTACGGAATGATGGGCGCCGTCGGCGCCAGCGCAACAACGTGTAAACCACCGAAAAACGGGTCTTGAAAAAACTGTCTCCAAGGCCTATTGAAGTTTTACCAAAGTATCCGTTGCGGGTCCAAGTTTGAAGCAAACCTGAAGACACCGTTGCTCAAAGTTAATGTACTATTTTTAAAACGCACTAGAACTTTTCCTTTCGCCTGTTTACGAAAACAACAAATGACTCTAACAAGTTCAAACTTTACTGAAGGTGCACATGTTAACCTACTGCCCTTCCAAGTCCCGTCTCCGAGTGTTGCCAGATCGGGGCTAATTGAAGTTTAATTACTTAATTTACACACCTCGTACTTCTAGAGTTTCATACACTTACGGGAAGCTGATATGTACTCACTTTTGAAGTTTAGCGTGGCATACTATGTAACGACAATCATTGCCGGGTTTACCAATAAACACAGAACATATATATTCAAATTTCAATCTCGCGTTCCGTTTGATAAAAGGACTTTTAAATTGAAAGCGCACCGAATGATTTCGAATCACTTGGATAGGTCGGCTATAATAAAAATATTTTCCTCGGAAAACAAAGGATTCTCCTTCTCTATTATGTAAATAACTTGCTGCCTGTCTACTGCATAACCTCCTCTAGAATTAAGTATAGTTTCATTAATACCCATCATTGTTCACTAATTTCCTACAGAAAGTCTATTCATTCTTATAATGTGTCCATTGTTTCTGTAATGCAGTACTTTTTAATAACTAATATTGTCAAGTTTATTTTGTTTTGTAACGGGTTAATTTGCTATTCATCATAACTAGAGACTGTAGATATTAGGTAAATACAGGGTTCGGCAAACGTGTGGAATAATGGCTGTATCTTTTTTGGTCATTAATTTTATAGAATATTTTACATCTAGAGTAGCAAACATAATAGGTCCACATCATATAGGAATTTTCGTTCTAAAAAAAAAGGAATAGGAAAGGACATGATAAACTTAGTATTAGTTTTTGCTTACAAGATGAAGACAAATGACATGCACTTGAATAGGCACGTGATATTTTAACTGTCAAATCTAACATTTTTCTCAAAAAATTACAGTTTTGCATTATTTATTTTTTTATTTTGAATAATACTTGCTTAAGTTTTTTGTCTATTCTACCCACGTTTTTTTTTTTTCATTTTTTGGACTAGACATTTCTGTGTCTTTCAAATTTTACCAAATCACTACAAAATCATTCCTTTATACCAAATTTTTCGATACATTTTTATCACCAGTTGTTTTAAATGCAGTTTTTTTTTATAAAAAAAATTAGAAACACCAGTAAAACTAAACTGCTCGTGAAAATTAGTTGCTACACTGTGAAACGGTTCGCCGTCCACACCCCAAAAAGCAACCCCATGTAGAAATTTGAATTCGCAAGATTTAGACGGCAATTTCAGAGACCTACAGGATCGACTAAGGAGGACGCCGTCGGGTAAAATCTCCATCACGGCACACACTAAGACCTCCTCAATAAGTTCTATGTATTTGGTCCCTGTCCTATCTCTTCACACCCATTTCCAGACCCCCTTAAGCCACCCCTTTGCATTTACGCAGAGTTTTGCGTGGTTTGACCTCTGTTGGGCGAATCCATTGATCTTAATACTGCTTAATAAATTGGTGTGGGGTACTACAACTCACTTTCACCTTTTGACAACTCAAGCACCCCTCCAGGCCACACCCACACCGACCGCCCACTCACCCCCTCTGGTTCCGCCCCTGTAGAAAGCTGCGTAGGATGTCTGTTTGTCTCGTTTTCAAAATTAAAACCAACTCTATAGGTTACCGAAAATTAAAAACCCCAATTATCTAATTCGAATAGAACGCAAATGGCGCTAATTTAAAAGTATTACGCTAATTTTGACGAGCAGTTTATATCAAAACTAAACTAAAATAAAGTAGCTAGATACATAAACCGAATTAAAAATAATCCCAATGAATATTTTTGAATTTACCTTTATTCCACTTTTAAAACAATAAAACATTGTTTTGATAATAACGAATAATTACAACAAAAAAGGGCTATGGAAACAATTTACCTATCACTTAGTATCATTTATGAAGCAGAAACGAAACGTTTTTAGTTCAAAAATAATACTAGATTGCATTAACATTAATTAAATAACATTAATTTTTGAAGTAAATACTAAAATAAGAACATTAGTGCAAATAATTTACTTGAAACATATTTTTTGATACTTTGTAGTCTTAGGTTTTTAATTGTTTTCCCCGTAATTGATTCATAATTTGAATTGTTTTCTAATTCAGTATGTTTAGTTATTTGTACAAATTTTTCTATAAGAAAAAGACAATATTTAGAACAATAATTGGTGATAAAAATACATTGATAAAATAATTTTGATATTTAATAATACTTTTTGTACTAATTTGGTAAAATTTGAAAAAACCTAGAAGTTCCCTACGAAAATGTGCCCTTGAAAATTGGTACGTGGGTAGAAAATCAGAAAAATAAACAACTTTTTCCTTTAGAGTTATTCAAAATTTTAAAGAATAAAGTTATATTTTGTAATGTTTTCATAAAAATGGCAAATTTAACAGTTAAAAAAATTCACGCGACTACCCACGTATGTCATTTGGTATCATCTTTTAAGTAAAAACTAACAGCAAAATCAAAATTTTTGTAAACCAACCGAAACAGGTCGATTATTTTAATTTACTGTCGCGTTTTGAATATACAAAGGAATATTTCCCAGGACGTTTGATTTCGTTGCGTGGTGATGTGGAATGGCCTTCTCGATCCCCAGACCTGTCACCTTGTGACTACTTTTTATGGAGCCACCTTAAATCTCGAGTATACATCAATAAACCACGTACACTTAAAGCCCTTTCAGAAAGAATCGCCCGAGATATTCGAAGGGTTCCACGTGAAATGCTTCAAAGGAGTATGGACAATTTCTCGTGCCGTCTACAGACTCCTGTATGGCACTCGCCATTGTCAAGGCACTCGCCTTGACAAAAACGGGCACCACCTAACTGACGTATTTTTTTGCACCTGATTACTTTTTTTCTAATTTTCCACTATATAGTTTAATGGCAACATTTAAGCTATGTATTAAAAAAAAAACAAAATTTGAATTTCGTTAAAAAATAAGAGTGTGACAGTCTTTTTAAAAGTTCCATAACTCCCTACCGTACTCTGTAAATTGCAAATACAATTTAAACACGGCGCATTCGCCATATTTCAAAACTTTAATTGAAACCAGTTGATATAGAAACGTGAAGCATATTCTTATTTCTAAATTTCCTGTTAGCCATTTGCACAAAATAAAAGACACAAACCAGCTGTAGTTAATTAACTGAACCTTACATTTAATTTGTGTGGTAATTTAAATATGGATTCGCCTACAAAGTACTATTGAAAACTAAATAGCATGTAAGAAGGTAACCGAAAGAGCAATTGAAATCTAATTGAAATTGAAACTGAAAGTACTATCATCGCAATGGAACAACAATGAAATGAGAAACAAAGGCTGTGGGTAAATCTGTGTTTCTAAAGCAAGAAGTTTAAGAGACATCCCTAACCAAGACATCAGACGTTGCAAATAAAGTTAAATTAGTTGCTTATATCAAAAAGACAACTTCCATTCAGACACTGATTTAACTGACTGATAAAGTTTTCGTAAATTCAATCAGTGAACATCTATTTTTTTATGATTAATTAGACTTCAATCTCCAAAAAAAAATGTTAGTGAGATTTGGATATAACCTTTATTTACATTATCACGTTTATAGACATCGTAGTATTTACGATATGTATGGCCTCTAAAACTTCATGAGTCATTCCATATAAAATCGCCTGAAAAAAAAAATTGTTGCTGACCCATATTAGATTTTGTTGTAACTTGAGGGACTCTTCTTTAGGGTCCCAAAGAACAAAATTTACGCAAATGTAATTTTTTACAAACGCTCGTTTCCGTCTATTCGAATTAAAACTTTTAAAAATCGTAATTTTTATGCTTTATCAAACTTAGTCAGCCAATACCTCCGAATAATTGCAGCGCACAGTGATTAAAAATCTCAAGATCTTGGACAAAATTCATTTAGTACTAAAGATATAAACATTTTTTGATAAAAATTGGGAAATGGGGGTTTTCGAGGTCGCTGATAACCAATTTGTCATTAATATTTAAAAAAACAAAATGGCGGATTCAATATGGCGTCCAACTTTTGGAAAAAGTTGATGAATTTGAGTGAAAATTGGTATACCAATTTTTCGAGGTCGATGTTTTCGAGGTCGCTGATGACGAATTTGACATTTGTTTATTAAAAATTAAATGGTGAAAGGTAACATTGCATTTTAAAAAATAATTAGGGACATTTTTTTTAAGCTGTCTGTTATTTCATGGCCAAATGTTACGAATATTAAATCAAATTGCAAAAAAAATAGAAAAAAGTATTATCGAAAAAAAATGTAAACATTAATACGAATAATGGTAAACTAACCCCGAAATGACATTTTTGTTGTTTTCTCAAACAGTTTAATTCAATGTTTAACCTTTAACATTGTAAAAGTGAAATGATAAAGTTTAAGAAAACATCAAATATATCCTTCCGGGGTCAGTTTACCATTATTTCAATTAATACTTACATGTCATTACAATAAATATAAATTGTATAATGACTAATAAACAACTATAGGATAATTGTTATTTGTGTGACACATTACATACATATTTATGTATGAAAAACCGTTTTTAAAACATAAATATTCATTATTTATTTGCATATTGAGTTTATTAGTCCAGAAAGTGTGAAATATACGTTGTACATTTTAAGCGTTTTCGCTGGTACTCAGTGCTTCTGCACACTTAAATATGCATTAAAAAAATGGGGTACCTCGGGGTACTTGAAATTTTGATATGTTTTCAACAAGCATTTAATAAACGTATTAAGATAAAAAGTAGAGTGAAATCTCTTGAAATTTTCAACTTAGCCCTTCACATATCTACAAATTTTCTATCAACTTCGACAAAATAGAATGCACATAACCTTGTTAATAAGCAATTGAAAAAATATGTTTCTCTAAATTTAGTTTTACAGCGTTGTAGTACTGACTTTCAGAGACGAATCCATATTTTTATGTTTTTATCACGTAACACAAAGAAATCTGGCACGGTGGCACGCAAAATGTAAAATTTATCTTGACGCGAGATTGGAATGTTACACACTCGGCGGTCACTTTCACAATGCTCTCACGAAGAATGCAAACCCACCTGGCCCGTACCAATTATCCCAAAAGGTCCCAGGGACGTTGTGAACGCTTCCGGGAGACGTGCGCCGCCGGCTGCCATGTCACCCGTGGTCCTCTTGACACGGGCCTTCCGTCAAGGTGGTGTGTCCTAGGACGCGGTCACGGAGCCGTGGTGGTGGTTGGAATTCTTGGAGGGCTCCGGAATATCCCCCTCGACGTCGCTTCTGCGTCTGCTCCGTGTAGGCCGGGTCTGGACATCTCAGGGACTGCGGGAGCTTCGGGTCGTGACGCTAGGGCAAGGTTCACTCGTCGAGTCGGAAATTTGGCCTGTCGTTCCACTGGGAGGTGGAGTGCGAAGTCGGTCGGAGGTCGGGTGCCGTCGTTGGTGTTCTGGAGATCCGATTTGGTGGACGTGGGGGACCTGGAGATCCGATGATGGGATCTGGAGATCCGATCCGTGGACATGGGGGACCTGAAGTGTAGCTGGTGACTGGTCCTCCTCGAAGAGATGTCGTGGTTCATTATTTCTGAGTGAATTTGCGGAGGAAAAGTCCTCTGGTTGATGGTTGCTCGTTGGATCGCGCTGGGGCGATGGAGGTCCTCTGTGGGATGTGGTGGTCCGCCTGGAGTCGCTGCGTCCTCGCAGGGGAAGGTGTGCTTCGCGCTGGGGCGATGTGGTATCTCGCGGTGGCCTGCTGTGGAAGCCTCTGCGGTGCGTGCAAAAAAGCGTGTAGAACTTACGGCTAAGGGACCTGGGGGAGTGGAAGTCCTCGATTACGGCCCCTCAGGCACTGGTATAGCGCCGGGGCACTTGCGGTCGCGGTCGGTACCGGCGGTTCCGGAGGCACGGCACTAAAAACAGGGGTTCTGTCTCTGTCTGATTTGTATTTGGCTACACTTTGAAACCGGGCCCCTCTGGAGACGACGGTCACGGTTGGGGTCTTGGACACTCCCGACACACTGTCTTGGCACTTGGAAATCACTGTTACTTCACTACTTCGCACTGAGAACTCTTCTTCAACTCACTTGATGAATACAAATACTCCAAGTTAAAAACTGACTGGTGCGGCCGGGGCTCGGGCTTTTATATTATTTGGATTTATTCCAGGTTTCTCCCGGACGCTCGCCAATAAAATTTCGACGTTGTTCGACGGCGTTCCCGACCCCATAACTCCGTTAGTTCTTGTCGGAGCTTAACGGGGCTTCGGCTACCCCCCTGTTCTCGAGGGTGCCGAAGATGATGGGATACCTGGATCTTTCCCAGGACGTCTCCTTAGTGGTGTTGAGGGTCGTTTCTGGATGGTTCTCTGGATTTCTACGCCGTTTTTTGATGGGTTTCCGTGGTCGTATCGTGCTGGAATTTTATATCGGGGCCCCTTTAGTGTTACGGCAGCCACCGATAATATGCTCGACCCCGTCCGATAAGGGGTTAATGGTGTTTTCCTGAGTTGGCACCCTGGGAGGGGAAAACTTGGGACTTTCTTGGGTGGTTTCTTGACAACGTCCCTAGACTTGACTCAAAAAGAACTTGAAAAAGTTCCATAAAAAAATTTTGATTTTTTGATTTTTGTCCATCTTTTTGTTATTTTGAATCACGGTGCAGCGTATTAAAATTCCGTGTTTTTTACTTATTTTTTGGGAATTTTAATGGACTATTTTATAATCTTATAATTTCAGTCGTACTTGATTACTTTTTGTAAATAGAGATTATATCTTACCTAATAGAGCTTTCATAGACAAAGAGTTGAGATTTTTTTCAAAATTCGCTAAGACGAAATGTCGCTGTTCTCTCACTTAATTAACACAGCAGCGCGACGCTCACCACGTGACCTCACTTATTCGGAAAAAAAATCAAGCGACGGAAAAACAGTGAATAAGACAATAGCGTTAAGCTGATCCATGAAATTTGACACCGTCGAACTGAAGAATTTATTTATTTTTCAAATCGACGGTGTCGAATTAGAAGAAAATAAATAGGTAAGTTGAGAAGTGACAGAAATTTTACCTTTTTTTATTTTAATATGATGATGTCAAATTATTAAAAAATGAGCTTAACTCTATTGTCTTTCATATGTACGCATACATGAAGACATAGAAAAACTGTAGATAATACGGGATTTTTTTCCTAAATAAATGATTTCAATTATTTTGAAAAAAATAAAATTAGGTCATTTTTTCGCTATAAAAAAAAAACACTTGCACATTCACTAAACATGAAAATAACAAAACGAGCGGTACAGTCACTTGAAGTTAAAGGTAAGAACTATAGATTCTGAAGTTTCATATTTTTATCTAGCAGTCAACACGTTCTTTTCATAACCTGAAAATGCTATTTTTTAAAATTTCGAAATTTCAAACAATTTTTTTTTTATAAGGAGTGAGCTGCTCGGGTCGACTCATGACATAGACGAAATGCATTTCGTCTCTGATATGTACACTTAATTACTGAGTAACATCAGCTGCTTACTCTAACCAGTCAAGACGCTAGAGTCGATTAAAATTCACAAAAAAAAAAAACAAGTAAAAAACACGTAATTTTAACACGCTGCCGTTCTTCGGGGGTATTGACGGATCGAATTTTTTATGCTTACACTAAAATTGCCATCTTTCGTCTTGAAAATGCCGCCTCAAGCGGGTACATATTATCTTAAAAAGGAAAAATTTTAGAGCTAAATTTGATAAAGCATAAAAATGACGATTTTTATAAAAGTTTTAATTCGAATAAGCGGAAACGAGCGTTTGTAAAAGTTAAATTTTGTTCTTTGGGACCCTAAAGAAGAGTCCCTCAAAGTTGCAACAAATCTAAAATGGGTCGACTTCTTCAATTAGACTGGAATGGAATGACTCACATGACATTAGTGGCCCATTGGAGATTTAGGGCCTTGATGACCCATATGACTTTTATAATTTTATTACCAATATGACCTTTACGACTTTTATAACGCATGTCATGTAAGTCATAATTCTTGAATTAGAAATGAAGAGAATAGAATAAATGAGAGTGGAGTAAATACTTTCCCCACTTTGCAAATAAAATGTGTATTTAGTGAAAAAGTGTAATCCCCATTTATCCTCCAACCTCCAGACCGATTAGCTCAAAACCAGATCCAGATCTCGTGATTTTGCATAAGTATATTAAACTTCAAGCTGATATCCCAAAGCGTTATTGAGTTATTATGTACACAAAAAAGGTTAACAGATAGTCGGACGGATTTTGTATCCAGCTTAAACTTAAAATGTTGACGTTTCAGAATATTTTAGGCATATTTAGCCCGCAATGGATAAACGCCGAACTATCCTACTTTTCTCGACGCGCGTTTCGCCAACTAAGTTCACTTCCTCAAGAGAATATTAAAACTAAATTCTAACCTACACAGTTGTTTATACTTAATCTGCCGTCACGGTTCACTGAACCGTAACATTTGTCGTTGTTTATCATATTGTCCTTATTGATACTACTGATACATTTAATGATTTCTAAACTTTCAAAAGCATCCAACTGTCTACTGCTTGTTACATTTCTAATTAATTTTAAATTGTTTATATCTATCCTATGATTGTTGTCAAAGGTATGTTGGGCAACACAAGATTTTTCCGTTCCGCCATATTTTAAATGGGACATTTGTTCTTTAAATCTAGTCAAATGCGATCTTTTTTGTTTTCCCGATATACTTTTGATCACAATATTTACAACTTATTTCGGATATTCCTGATTTTTCGTTATTGTCGATTTTATCTTTGGGGTTACTAGTTAAGCCAGTTTAGAATCACGCTCCGTCGAGAATACCCGCGCTGTGGTATTTCGTCTACTGTAAATATATACAGAGTGTTTCGTTACGCGTATGAGTGTCATTGTGATTGATAAAAAGAACGCAATTCTGACTTTTATGAGGATTGACGTATTAGGGGAAATGACCTATTTTGTAATTTTGTTGGAAGAATTATAAATTCTTCAGATAAATCTAAAGTAACAAGACGTGTGAACAGCCATGCCTCTTCGAGTTCTAATAACCCGCGCTTTTTCTATGAACTTACAAAAGCATTTGTACCTAGTGACTTTCCATTAGACAGATTAATGAACCCTGTTTTACGTGATTTTCTCGAAACATATGAAAAGGAAAATCGTACATCCTACTACGTTACGAAACACGTGCGTTAATCAGGTTTATAGTGATGTAGTGCAAAGGATACGTAGAATACGAAGACATACCGGACTATTATATTTACTTCATCATAGACGAAGCTACTGATGCATGTGGACGTGCTGTTGCCAATTTTTTAATTGGCACATTACAAAATGATAGTGCAAGTGCCAGTCATTTATTGGCCTCAGATACTAAAAAAAAAAAAAAAAAAAAACTGGACGTTTTCCACGAAACGCCGAACTACTACACTTTTTTCGACGCACGTTTCGCAAACCAAACGTGCGTTGGCATCTTCAGAAGAAGATTAAAACTAAATTCTAGCCTACACACTTGCACTATTTATACTACATTTATTGCCACGGTTCACTGAACCGTAACTGTCTTTGTTTATAAGAGCAAGCAGTGGACTGGCGGGTATCGGACCATGGCCCTTATTCATACTACATTTACACTTAATGATTTCTACACTTTCAAAAGCATCCAACTGTCTACTGTTTGTTACATTTCTAATTAATTTTAAATTATTTATGTATATCCTATGGTTGTTGTCAAAAGCGTGTTGGGCAACACAAGATTTTTTAGTTCTGCTATATTTCAAATAAATGTGTTCTTTAAATCTAATCAAAATATATCTTTTTTTGCCCAATATACTTTTGATCACAATCTTTTACAACTTATGTCGTATATTCCTGACTTTCCATTATCGATTTTGTCTTTGGGGTTACCAAAAAGCGTCTGTAGTTTATTTTTAGAATTATAAACCAAATTGATATTAATATTTTTAAAAATTTTATCTAGTCCGCGGGTGAATTTAGGTTCATATGGTAACGAAGCAAATTTTGAATTGTCAGTATCTCTACGAAAAGTCGTGGAATTGTACAGGGTTCTCTTAAATGTATGCTTCCTTATTAACACTTATCTATTAAATAGACTGAGTAACCGTTATTCTTAGCTATATTCTTATAATTAATTGTTTCTCATATTCAAACCTCTCTTTACTGAGGGGGAAATTTAATTAACGGTGAATTAGGAAATTCAAACTTGCCATTTTATGTTGAAAAGGGTGGTGTGAATCGTTGGTAATATATCTAAGAGTCGCGGTTTCTTTCCTATATGCATCAAACTCTAACCTATTTTCACTATTTCTAATAACTAATACATCTAAAAATGGTAGCTGTTCATTGTGTTCCACTTCATATGTAAATTTTATGGTAGGGAAACGGTTATTTAATTTGACAACAAAATTATCTAAACTAATTGTTGTTGTATCAAATACCGCGAAGATATCGTCCACATACCTGAACCAAACTCTAGGGAAATACTCGAATTTATCTTTTTACTTTTGTCTCAAATTTATTAATAAAAATATTTGCAATGAAAGGTGACAATGAGTTACCCATTACAGTTCCCTCATGTTGTTCAAAATATTCACCATTATACTGAAAACAATTTTGATTCATACAAATACTAGTAAGCCGAATGTATTTCTTAACAATTTTATCATCTAACCCATTTAATTCGAGTAATTCCCTGAGGTAGTCCAAAGTTTGCTGGATTGGGACACTTGGAAACAATGAGCATACATCAAACGAGACCAAAATTTCACCTTCTTGCAATTGGATATTTTTGATATTGTCAATGAATTCACTAGAATTTTTTACTGAAAAAACTTGTTTGTGCAATAGGCAAATTTCGAACTCGTTCTTTAACCATTTTGACAAATTATAAGTTGGGGATCCTATCGCTGAGACAATTGGTCTTACAGATTTTCCTGGTTTATGTATTTTTGGTAAACAATACAATTTAGGTACATATTACTGGATTTGACAATTGTAATTTTTGTCTCAGTGAAGGAGTAATAAGGTTGTTTTTTTAACTTCCGTTGTCATTTTTGGCAAAGGAGTTTTTGACAATTTATTGTAACGACCACCATTAATTAAATTGTCGACTCTTTCAAAATAATCATTTTTGTCTAAGATAACAACCTTATTTACCTAAATTTACCTAAATTGTATTTTTTGTTTCTACGCCGAAGGTTCCAGTACCCACTCCAGGCTCAAAGATAAAACCAATCATGAAACAATTGTAGTTTGTCAATGAGAGTTTTGGTTACGTATGGCCAAGATAATTCCGATAAAGTTTTAGTAATGTTAACTGATGCAGCATCGTATGTGATAAAAGCAGGAAAGACTTTATCTCACAAATATTCTTGCATGGTGCACCTTACATATGCGATTCACGCACTCCACAGTGTAGCTGAAACCATAAGAGACTATTTTCCGTTGGTCAACAAGTTGATATTAAATATGGAAAAAAATTCAAAGCATCTACAAGATGAGACGTTTTTAAGGAGATTTTAGGAGATGCACGTTTGTCTCTTGAACCGGTTGTAACCCAATGGGGTACTTGGTTGACAACCGTAGCCTATTACGATTCAGATTTTGAAAACATAAAAACGGTTAGGTATAGGCCCTTTCGACTCCTCAAAATTTACTGCTCTAGGTATAGTATAAGACCTGATGAAAGACCATAGTATTAAAATGAGATATATTAATAGCAAAAACCACAGTACCTTAATTAATGCTATACAAAAGTTGGAAACACATGTGACCAGTTCCAAATCCTGCATGATATTCAAAACAAGATCCACTACAAGTTCTGTAAGCACTACGGTAAAAGACAAATAGCTTCAAGGATTTCAAGAGAATCCTGGATACCATATTTTAGAGAATATATGCAACTACTAGATGGCACCTATCAAGAGTTACCTTCCTGTGCAATACAGGTCATGCATCAACAACAGTGTGGAACAGACAAATGGAATAAATCCAGTAGCTCCATTATTATGAATTTTTTTAGAAAATACTGAGACACGTCAATTTCTAATTGCAAAATGACATCTTGCGACGTAAAAATGTCTTCCGTAAATTCAACCTTAGAAGTAGGGGCTTGTGATACTTCATTTTAAATGTATTTTCATTCTCTATTCAAAACTGCTATGGTTTTAAATTTTATTGCAGAAACTAACAAGAAAAAAAGATATGTTTCTCCAGCGTAGGAAATTCGTTACATTAAAATAAAACTTTTTATAAGTAACACTATTTGTCAATTTTAGGTTCTGAAATGATAATAATAACAAAAAATGAATGCATGTAATTCCCGACATTCCCTACTATAAGATAAAAACTTACTAATAAAAAGGTACGTACAATTTTTTGCTTGACAATCGAACGACAAAAACGAGGAAGCAGCAAAAAAACAAACCTGAAATTTAAGTTGGCCAATATCAGCTTTAGAGAAATTACCTAGAAACGTGCTTGTCATTATAACAGTAGTTAACAGTTGTCAATGTTAAACTTTTTGCTTTAGTTTCCGTGTTGTAATTCAGAGAGATGGTTTACCTACCTAACAGAAATGCATAAGATAAACTATTCTGCAGATGATTGGTTACGGAGACAGAACACGAACGCAGGCCGAATTTGTTCGCCTATTTCAAGAAAAATATCCGGAGTTGCCGCCGATATCTCAAGATACCGTAAGTAAAATAGAGAAACAGTTTCGGAAATGTGGACATGTACGGCAGCTAAAGAAAAATCCTCCCAATAAACTCAGTGATGATCAGAAATTGGATGTAATGCTTATGCTTGAAGAAAATCCACATACGTCGAGTCCTCAAACAGCTTCAGTATTAAATATTCGCCACTCCTCGAGTCTCCGCGTATTGACAGAAAATCAGATACACCCATATAAACTGGTACCAACTAATGAACTCGCGGACGACGATTTTGATAGACGAATTCTCTTTTGTGACCAAATAATGCAAATGATAGATGACAATTTGACAAATGAAAATTTTTATTTTCGGATGAATCTTCTTTTACATTCACGGCCATTTAATCCCAAAACTCTACTTCGAGAGAAAATCTCCTGATGAGGGAACTACACACGCAAAACTAGAAAGTTTTAGGAGAGAATTCCTTCTTTGTGAGGAGACTTTTTCAATACCGACGAGCCACTCTAGCTTAAGGAAACCCACAACTTCCAAGTAATGGAATATGGTTCCATCAGGATGGTGCACCAGCGCATTACGAAGTCAATGTCCGGCAATATCTCCACAATCTTTCCAAATCGCTGGATAGGGAGACGTGGTTCTGTAGAATGGCCTGCACGATCACCTGATCTCACGCCGTTAGACTTCTTCCTATGGGGTACGTAAAAGTATGGTCTACAAAGCCAAACCCGATAAATCATCGGGTTTGGCTAAATAGCTGACTTAAGAAGAAGAATAACACTTGCAATTAGGTCAATTACTCCGCAGATGTTAACTAACGTAAGAAGACATTTCTATATACGTCTAGGATGCTGCCAAGATGCTGGAGGCATGCATTTTGAACATCTGCTTCATTAATAATGATTTGTTTTTTTATTTTAATGTAACGAATTTCCTACGCTGGAGAAACATATTTTTTTCTTGTTAATTTCTGCAATAAAATTTGTATCATTGGTTGAACAATATCGGTGACACGTTTTTATGCAAGTTACGCGCTGCGTTCACATCACCGTGACCGTCTTTGACTGGTTTTTTAATTTTTTTTTACCACAATATATGTTATTAATAAATGTATACAATTAGTCCCTGCATAACAATCGTTACAAATTAGATATAGTATCCTTAAATCAAGGGCGTAGCCAGTGGGGGGCATGGGGGCGATCGCCCCCCCCCCAAATGGTCAAGTAAAAACCAAAATAGTCGGGGGATTGCGCTTGCCGTTGCCTCCAATGACCTTTTTTTTGCTTTTTTGTTTAATCTGCATTAGTCGGCTCCCCCCCCCCCCCAAAGAAAAATACTGGCTACGACCTTGCCGTAAATTGATTTCAATAAACACAGTTTAGAGATAAAAAAAATGTTATTTTCTATCCCCATACGAACACTATCTATTGAACCAAATCAAATATTTGGATGGTAACTTATACTGAGAAAGCGTGTGTAAAAGAAAAATAAACAAAACACAATGTATTGCCTTCTAAGCAGTGGTAGGTGAACGATCAGCGAGACTAGCGAGAATCTTGGAGAAAGCCGGACAAGAAACTATCCTCGAGGCATGCTCGAATCTTGTCACAGATCTACCTAATCAGGTTTTTTTCTCAATAGTAGTATAAGCGCCACCTGATAGTCACTCCGCAAACCAATTACTTTGCCATTGTTTACTGAAACGTCCGTTAATTTCTAGTTGTGTGTTGTACTATTAAAAATCAAAATACTCCTCTTATAATAAATCAGTATTATTGTGCACCTCACGGTTCTTCCTGGATGACAAGAAACTTCCATTTAACATTTCATTTATTTCCTCAAGATAGAAAACATTTCTATGGTGCAAAAGTTTGGTGAAAAAGAACGCATAATTAGACGCAAGAATAGGATATTAAAAATTAAAGCTGAAAAGTCCGTTATTTGCAATAGGATATGATGGAAGAAGACATCATCCAGAACTATTCGAATAAAGAAAAACATTCGTAATGAAAGAAGAAGAAGAAAAAACACAGATATACCTTTAAGGAAAGGGTTTTAATTTTTCAAATTAAACTTATCCAACCTATAAATGTACCTATCTTATTTCTCTCAAAACTAAAAATCAAAAAAAAAGAAGAAAACGATGCCAATAACTTATAAACGATAAGCCGATTAATATAAATGATACATTTTCACAAATGGTATCTTGAGGTAAAAAATAATAGAGTGCTACACAAAAATCATAAAATAAAGCAACAAATTGAATATAAACACATTAAACCGGCGCAACAACAAGTAATGGCACCGTAATTAGTTCCAAAAGTTTCCGCAGTGGCGCTGGCTTCTTAAATCCTGACGCCTATACAGTAAGAATTACCCTACTGCGTACATAGGTGGATATTAAATACATATTAAACGGTACATTTTTATGTCAAAGTTAAGCGAATTTAGTTACGTACAACCCAGCCCCTCTTCTTAGCGGAGATCTTTATAACCTTATATTTATAAAAATGCATTGATGTACGATCAATCAATATTAGCAAATTTCATTTTCAGACTGTGTTGCGTGTAATAAAATTTAATATTATCTTTTTTCAACTTAACTATTGCGAAACAATTTTAAACAGCGAATTACTTCGAACTTTTCCTCACGATATTTCCGAACTTGTACTTCCACACAACCGAACTTGTCGCTGTCGAATGTCGAATGTCGCTATCGAATGAGCCAGAAAAACCCTTTGCGCATGCGCCAGGTTCGATTATCCCGAGGTGAAGAAAGTTCGGAAATGTGGAATTTTGCGGAACGAAAAAGTGCGGATATGTGGATGTCGAGTGTATTAATATGTTGATGTGACAACAGCGAAACAAGACAGAAACTACGAACATTCAAACTTCCGGCGAGTCGAAGCAGAGCCGCCACTCAGGACTATTATTCAACTCGGACAGTCGGACTATTATTGCAAAGCGATAGTTCACAAAAAATATCGTATTCCTCGTGTGGTTACTAGACCTAAGTATAAGGCTATAATGGCAACAAATGTTCAGGGAAAACTTGCGAAATTTTGGTAAGTGTCTGGTACCTATCTAGTTTCCAGATCTTGAAAATGGTTTGCAAAATATTTGCGAAACATATTTTTTCATAATCACCGACTGAATACAATTTTTTTATACTTGTGATTTTTACTAAATTCTTATTTTGCGCAAAGATATACATAACTATTTTAAAATCTCACAGGCGAAATGTTGGCATGAAATAGAAATTCAAATTACTCTAACTCTTACAGATCTCAAAAGGTCGAGAAAATCACAAGTATAACAAAATTGTATTTACTCGGCGATTATGAAAAAAAAAATATATTTTGCAAATATTTTTCAAGTCGTTTCCAAAATCTGCCCGGTGGCAGCCATTTTAGGAAAAAAAATTTCGCAAGTTTTCCCTGAAGATTTTTTTGCCATTATAGCCTTTAAAAGTGCTCTGTATATATCAAGCTTCTATAAAATGATATGTATTTCGATTATATGAAACGATTCCGAACCGGACCTCCAAATTTCCAGATTTCATTCCAAACAGCTCCATCGACAAACCTGATGCTTGCCATACGCCTACGCTAGCTATCGGATCGCGACTGGTTACCACCTCATATTAAGCGGTGGTGAGGTCTACTCAACAAAGAAGTCAACTTATCAGTTCCCCTTCATTCTGCTATGTCCGCATTAGGGTGACGCGTACTGTATAATTTCCCACTTCAGCAGTTTCGTTTTATACTTGTATTATTTTTATTACCGTAAGATGGAATTAATGATTTTGGGAGGTGACATTGGTCGCGTTCTTCATATAGAGCGATCACTGATCATAAAATTTGAACACCATAATTTTAAATAATCGCTCACTTATCAGTAGACATTTTATGTAGCAAAGAAAATGTACGATATGTTTTTAAGTGATCAGTGATCGGCAGTTTATAGACATCCAAAAAAAAATCTCTTCAAATCTGGCTATGAACCAGAGAGATAGTAATAGCGGTCATGTCTAAGCTTTTCGGTTATGTCAAACGTTGTGACTGTCATAATTGTAAAATAAATAATGGCCGTCACATAAGTAACAGCTTTGAAAATTACATAAGGTTATAAATTTAAGATAGAATAGAGATACTTTTTTTTTACTAGGCTAACTTTGATGACGTTTTTTTTTTTGATCGGCATAATACTGTGAGTATTGTTTTTAATATTATCACATTGGAGTGGAAGAATTAAAAGAAATACTAAATGTTTTTCTCTCAATTCTTCTACTGTGTCCATGGGGGTGGCATACTATAATAATAATATAATAATATAATTTATTTACCAAAATACTACATTTCAATTTACATTAAAATTTACGTTAAAAATAAAACATAGGTAAATAAATAAGAATCCCATTTAAGGTGAGACCTTGATTATGGGTAGGACATAATTGATATACTTATTATAATTTAATACACAGATAAAATCTAAAATATACAAACACCATACATTTAAAATAATATTATATAACAAATACAATAACGTAATAATTATATACAATCAAAATATTTATTTTGGGATCGGTGAGTACAGACATTAGCTATTATGTGCAATATTTATAGGGTTATAAAAATTAAGCAAGTATGTTCTAATACTATAAAATACTGTTGCTTGAAATGTTATTCTAAATTCATTTTGATAATGTCCAAATTGTGTAATATGTGGATTTTTGGATCTTTTGCCCTCGTATGATTATTATGTTTGTTCATAATTCTTCTTATAGTAAACCTTCGTCACAGAATATAATTTTTGCGGGAAAATTGGTTTCTTGTTCGTAATAATTTCTAAACTATCGGCATAAATTTAACTTATTTCCAAAATTTTGTGGAAGCAACTCTTGCACAAAGGTACTACGATAGGAAAAAAATAAAATATTTTCTTTCAATACTCACCATACACTTGATTACGATAAGTGTAACCCATTTAACAATCTCCTGGTACTTATTATCGTCCTGTATGGGGTAATCAAATGTTGGCCTCATCACATTGTTTAGGACTATTTATTGTACTTCTGTACCAAATTTGAGCCACGCCGAGTCGGTGGTTTTGAAAATATTTGAAAAAGACTCGTTCGCACCGCCCCCTTTTGGGGGGCTGCAGTACTGTTAAGAACGACCTTAGAGCGAAATAAAAAAAATACGTGTCGGTTTATTTTTGATGTACCTAGTACCTGCCATTCATTTTTGGTTCCTTATTTTTGAATCACCCTGCATAGGGGAGAGGGAGGCACAATGATACAATTTTTGTCGTGATTATGATTTTGTCCAAGACAAAATACTTGTCGCCATCGTCTTATTTTAGGCTTACAGGCTATGTATTTGTCTTTCATATGATACTCTATTTAAAGGAAAAATAAAAACAGGTTTGGAGTTTTTGCAACTTTTTTTGATGTCTACATTTGCATCAAACTACCTCTCTGGTGGAGTAAATTGATACAGTGCTGGGGAATATTGATACACATACAATACATTAGAGAAAAAAGTAATATTGTAGTGTAATATTTACTGAATTATAAGATTAGGAACTGTTGGAAAATAAAAAGATCAATTTTGGCGAAGTGTACCACCAGCAGCGATGGATTTGGGCAGTTTGAATACGACATCTCCTCGAAGCACTAAACTGATGTCCTGCACGTTAGGAAAAACAAAAGTCTTATGTCAGTTTTTCTTTTCCGCAAAAAAATTGACCTCTATTTCATGGTCATTATAAATCGTGACAATTTGTCCAACAAACTGTACGGCTGTTTTCCTTATTAAAAACTTGACGACACAAAATCGCCTACATTTAATTCATCATCACACAACAATGGTAGTTCTTCATCACTGACATCGTCAATTGAATCAGATAAGCTCATTTTCACTTCACTGTCACTTTCGGATGAACTTATAACCTTTCAGACCGTTTCTTTAATATTAAATTTCACCTTCTTGGTTACTTGCTTAATTTTTTTCATATTTCTTTTCTTAGCGATGCCCTCTAATCGTGCTTTTTCTGGTGTTGTGGTGTACGATACGAAATACGAGACTATTCGCCTCTGCCTAGTTGTTTGTATAACTTTTACATTTAGAGTGATATATTCTGATTTGGTTTCTGCCCGCAGCTTCTGCTTGGCGCCCAGATTCATCTGAAACTTCTGGATTCCCATTTTCATGATTTTTTCTACACTTTTGGATTCTATGTTGAAGTGTAAAGGGTTTTAAAACATGATCAGCAGCGGAAACTCTAATTGATTTGTGATTTTTAATAATATCGGTTATTGCAGTCTTTATAGCTCCTTCGTCAATGAATGCTCTTTGAGATAAGTACGTACCATTTTCATTAACCTGAAACAAGTAACATGTCCTCGTGTAACTTACTGAACCTTGTTTATACGAATAAAATAGTACATTTGTAAATTGCAGAGGTACATCGATAGAATCTTTAAGATACACTGTAGAGGCACATCGATACACTGCATCAATGTACCTCTCATACATATGTATCATCATGTGCCCCAAATGCACTCTGACACAAATACTCACAAGTGACATATTTAACCTTACAGTGCATATACTTGATTGCAAACAATGTTTAAATAATACTTACGTTTAGGAATGGTGACACAAACAGCACTCTATTGCTACCACATTGGTAAAAACACACACATGTAATAATACATTAAAAACAACTTTCTCGCGCCAAAATAAACTAAACACATGTAACTTTACTCACACTCGTTTTTCCGTTACTAAATTTTTATGACAAGTAGCCCACACTAGTGCCATCTTTGAGGTAATAGGTTGAAACAAATGGACTTCTTCTGCCGCGAAATTTTAAATGCGTATCAATGCGCCTCGTGTATCAATGTACCTCTCTCTCCCCCTACAGTCCGATGTTTTATTTTATATTTCCTAAAAAAAATAATTCTATGGAGGAATATACTTTCACATATGTGTTCGTGTAGAATGGACGCTCGTCCTCAACACACCTCATGCGCATCATATTTCATCTCTCCCCCAGATTTGCGTAACATTTTTGCGATGGCTGAGGAAATTTTAACATCGGAGCGCTACAGCGGCGCACTTTTTATTACTTATGACAACAATAAAAACGACAATTTGATTTATGATCTTTTCACGACTTCCATTAATGTTAAAAATAAGTTCATCCTAGTAAACAGAAATTTATGGGTTACTCCTGCTGCGGCGCGGAAGACCCAGATATTTCCTCGCAGGATAATCCGCTTCGCCGTGACTAGGGGATTTTAAACTTTTAACGCGGAACATAATTATACAGGGTGCTTCACGGTGTGTGGCCTATTAAACATTTCGGGAGAACTATGTGTATAAATGATATGAAGCTGAAAATTTTTATCTGGGGATTTTCGGGGATGCTCTACATATCGCCTATAATAATGGCGACTTTCTGGCACATTCGGATATACAAGAAGTGAATATTTCGTGAATTGAAATGAAAAGAAGTGAATAACTTCGTTATTTTTTTATGCCACATTATTTGGTTTCTACTCGTTAATTTAACCCTTTAACGCCCAAGTGCACTGTCAAGAGACATGAACTTGGAGGCTAATATTACTGATAGAAAAAATAAAGAAAAAATAACTAAAACCGTGTATTCGTATGTTTTCGAGGTCGCTCTTTCGAATGGAATCGCAAAATGGAATAAAATTTGCAAAAAAAAAACTAATAAAAAAAACGTTTTTTTCAAGATTATTTTTTTAAAATCTCAATTTCAGCTATGTTATCGTCCTTTATACTACTCAAAAACAAATACAAACGTGCCCTCGAGACGTGTACTTGCAGGAAACGCAATGAGAACAATTTAATTTTCTCATTCTTGAGGTTAAAATAACTATATATGGCAAAATTCAAAGGGTGATATTTCTCGTTTTTTACCAGTTGCGAGATCATTGACGCAAAAGAAGAATTTTGAAAAATTATTAGTACTTTAGGGGTTTTTTGGGTCGCTGATCACGACCCTTATGTCATAATTTCAAAATTCAAGATGGCGGATCCAATATGGCCACCATCCCGATACAAATTTTTCGATTATTTTGCCTCAAACTGTAAACCAGGGGTTTTCGGGGTCGCTAATCACGATCCCAATGTCAGAATTTCAAAATTCAGGATTTCGAAATTTGCTTGAAAATGGTCGCCGTGTCATATCTACCATCCTGAATTTTGAAATTCTGACATCGGGATCGTGATTAGCGACCCCGAAAACACCTGGTTTACAAAGTTTGAGTCAAAATAATCGAAAAATTTGATATTTGATTCAGGATGGTGGCCATATTGGATCCGCCATCTTGAATTTTGAAATTATGACATCAGGGTCGTGATCAGCGACCCCAAAAAACCCCCAAATTACTAATAATTTTTCAAAATTATTTTGCGTCAATGATCCCGCATCTGGTAAAAAACGAGAAATATCACCCTTTGAATTTTGAGAAAATTAAATTATTCTCATTGCGTTTCCTTCACGTACACGTCTCGAGTGCACGTTTGTATTTGTTTTTGAGTAGTATAAAGCACGATCACATAGCTTAAATTGAGATTAAAAAAAAAAAAATTTTGAAATAATCGCGTTTTATAATAGTTTTTGTCAAAAATTGAGGATTCCATCAATTTGTTTGCAAATTTTAATGATTCCATTCGAAAGAGCGACCTCGAAAACATGGGAATACAAAGTTTTAGTTATTTTTTCTTCAGTAATATGAGCCTCTAAGTTCATGTCTCTTGACACTGCATTTGGACGTTAAAGGGTTAAAGTCACTTTAATAACCACATAGATATCTCTAACTTGAGCGGTTTTCAATATATATTAATATCACACTTTCAACAAATTGAAATTGTAAATCTGTAGAGAAAAACTAATTAATTTCGCAGTAGTAAAATTTTATAGTCAATTTTTTTAGCGTGTAAGTGCGAAAGGCTGAGCTTACTGACAATAATGTGATATTCAAAAAGTGATATTCCAACTACAACCCACTCTCTGAAAATTTGCCGCCTTAAAGGGTTGTGAGCAGGTCTCGATGGGTGGGGTGACTCAGAAACCTTGAATAAAGAAGAGGATGCATGAACTCTTTTTGGCACACCCCGAGTCGTCCGTCTCCTTCAAATCCTCTTTTGCCTTCCCATCACCCTCTTTTTGACCCTTTTTGGGGCTTTCAGGAATTTTCACCCACTCAAAAATTGTTGAGAGGGGAGTCAAAGAAAGAGGACGATGCGACGCAAAAGAGGATTTGAATGAGACAAACGATTCGACATGGACAGAAAAGGGTTCAAGCATCCTCAGGAAAGTTTTCAGGAGTCACCCCACGCATCAAGACATGCTTACAACCCCTCAGCGCTGCAAATTTTCCGGGGGGTGGGTTGGAGGTAGAATATCACATTTGGCGCTCAATCGGCTGTTCACAGAGGGTCTCAAACTCGAATTGAACGCAAATGCCGCTAATCTAAAAAGTGTTACGTTAATTGTATTAGTTTATTTAAAATTATTTAACCAAGGGGGGGATTTTTTAACAAATTCATCCTAAATTGATTATTTCAAAAAGAGCATTCTGTATTTTACAATTTCGTTCGATTCTCTCTTTCATCATATTTCTATAAATACTATGGAGACATCCAAAAAAAAACATCATCAACTCTGGCTATGAACGAGAGAGATGGAAATAGCGGTCATGTCTAAGCTTTTCGGTTATGTCAAACTTTTGACAAATGACTGTCACAATTTGTAAAATAAACAATGGCTGTCATATGATGTGACAGTCTTGACAAGTAAATAAGGTTATAAATTCGATCAAGAATAGAAATACGTCTTTTTTTTCTCGGCCAACTTTGAGACGTTTTATGCTATACTGTATGGTTTTGAGTTATCTCAAGGTATTTATTTAAAAAAATAAATTAAAGCGAGAGTTACATTAAGGACAATGTATAACACATACACATTTCTGCGAATATGTACGTATCAAATAAATTCAACCATACCGCAAAAGTATATATAGATAGAGGACGAAAAAAATGAGATAACGGTAATATAAAATGCAGTATTTTCTATTTATAATAATCGACTTAAGAAATGATGAAGTTGTTAAAATTAGATCGTCTAATTACTTTGACAAAGAATTTTAAATTACTCGACAACGGTACACTTTGGCTATAGGGAAATTAATATGTATAGAAAGAGGATAAAGAAAGTAAACCGAAGGGATCATAAAATATGTTCTATATAAGTAGTTCCATTTTGAGCACCCTATAGATTTTTGCGTGTATCCAGAAATATTGATAGTAAGCTCAGCATTTCCTACTTACATGGTAAAAAAATTTGCCATACAATTTTACCATTGCGAAAGTTATTAGTTTTTTTTTACGGGTTATCTCGAAAGCCGTTCATTTTAGCGATAGATGGTGGTTATTAAACTGACTTTATATTAATGAGTAGAAACCAAATATGGCATAAAAATATAGCATGCCATTTACAATAACGAAGTTTGTATTCACTTCCAATATATCTGGAAGTGCCAGAAAGTCCATATCATTTATAGTCCCCCAGAAACGTTTATACGCCACTCACAGTGAAGCACCCCGTATAATGATCCGGAAAAGGCGACACGTTTACAAACCAGCAGCACGTTAGTTGTATCTTAGTAAAGCGTTTACGTAATTAGTTATTAGAATTTTAAATAAGCTGATATAAACTTGGGTGGATTTAACAGAACTAAGTCTCACGAAATATTTTATGATTTTCCATTATGAAGTTTGATATTTTTAGACAGACCCATTAATAGAGTTCGTAAATCCCGGCTTACCGCATGTAAAACTGCATTTACCTATTCAGCGTTCCCGCATGAGTCCCGGGACATCAGGAAGCATCGGTCATTGGCGTGGGTATGCAGGGGTGAGAAATACGCAGGCTCCGATCTGGCGACTACCACAAAGCTGGTGCAAAGAGGAATCCAACGCATTGATCAAATTTTAATTTTTAGCATGTTTGTAGGGTTGCATACAATTAAAACGTAATTTTATAGTTTAATTTATTTTTAACGCAACAATTTCGTACTCAAAATGTGTATTGTTTAGTTTTGGAATGTAAACCTTACTTTTCATTTTTTTTTTTTTAGCTCCAAGAGAGATCTGCAATCTGCCCAGCGGGCAATAAGCATTTGTTTTGATTAGAAAGTAGAGACATGTAGAGTATCACTCCAGTGAGTGATCTCCTTTAAAAAATTATCTAAATTATAAATGTAGAATATATTTGTCCATGCAATCTTAAAATTAAGCTTATCTGGGTTCCGTAGTCAGATCTGATGGTAGCAGTCGTTTTAGCCTACGCACTTCATTCTCTTCTCGCACGTTTAACTGATTAGCCAACGCGTTAGGGTGCACTGACACTCTTTCACTGTATTTCGCACTGAATCGATGTATGGCTTCCTTAACCGATTCTAGAGGGATGTCGTGAAGAATCACTTCGTTGGAGACGTAATAAGGTGCATCGACTATAATTCGCAACACCTTGTTCTGAAACCTCTGCAGAATGGCAATATTGGAGTCACTAGCGGTACCCCACAACTGAATTCCATAAGTCCAAATTGGTTTAAGGATGGATTGGTATAGCAATATCTTGTTATCCAAAGATAATTTTGATTTGCGGCCAATGGGCCAATACATGTGGCTTAGTTTAAGTCCTAGTTGCTTACGTTTGGTAAATATATGTTTTCTCCAGGTTAGGAAGGCGGTCTAAATGTATTCCGAGATATTTAGCACCTTCGATTTGCGGAAGCTGACAATTGTTTATTTTCACAGGAGGACATGTTTCTCTTCGTAATGTAAATGTTACATGCATGGACTTGGTTTCATTAGCTTTAATACGCCATGTTTTAAGCCAGTGCTGAATTTTATTTAGGTTTATTTGAAGATGTCATGAGGCCGATGCTGGGTTAGTGTGGGATGCCAGCACAGCAGTGTCATCAGCATATGTTGCCACCGTAGTGGTTCTTGTTGTTGGTAGGTCTGCAGTAAATAAGAGGTATAAGATGGGTACAAGCACACATCCCTGGGGAACACCTGAATTTATAGGATATAAGTCGGTATATTGATTACCCTGTTTCACTAAGAAGTGTCTGCTTGTTAAATATGATTTAAGCAATTGATAGTGGGGATGAGGAAGGAGCTTCTTTAGTTTTACTTGTAAGCCTCTATGCCATACCTTATCAAAAGCTTGAGATATGTCAAGAAAAGCTGCAGAGCAGTATCTTTTGGCATTTAGATCTTTATTAATTTGGTTAACCAGTCTGTGCACTTGCTCTATTGTTCCATGTTTGTTGCGGAAGCCAAATTGATGGTTCGGGATTATTTTTCTTTCTGCTATTATTATGTTGAGTTTTTTAGCATACAATTTCTCAAAGACTTTTGAAAGCATTGGGAGTAGGCTTATAGGCCTGTAAGAGGAGACGTCTTCTGGCTTTTTTCCTGGTTTAAGGATCATAATGATTTGGGCAACTTTCCAGATGCTGGGGAAGTAGTTGGATCGCAGTATTGCATTAAATATAAATGTTATTAGTTTATAGCATTTTTCAGACAGTTCTTGTAGTATTTTACCAGAAATGAGATCAAATCCTGGTGCCTTTTTGATGCTTATTTCTTTCGTTATGACCTGTTTTATTTCTCTAGTTTTGAATTTGCTGTGTGGCAATTCCATTTGGAATGGGACATCTAGGAAACCCATTATCTCATTTTCCTCTTCATTAGATAACATTGATGGGAATGGTTTAAATACATTTTCTAGATGTTTAGAGAAGACAACAGCTTTTTCTTTATCGTTTCTAGCCCAGGTACTGTCCTCCTTTTTGATTGGAGAATTTTGTTGTTGGGGTCTTTTTAGCCTTCTTGTAGCTTTCCAGAGTGAGTACTCCGTGGCTTCTGTTGGCGTAAGATTTTCTAAATATTCTTGAATGCCTTGATTCTGTTCTTCTTGAATCATTTTTTTCAGTTCTTTAGTGGCTTTATTTAGTTTTCTTTTGTTTTCGTCAGTTCTCGCTAACTGCCATTGTTTCCGCAGGTGTCTTTTTTCTACAATTTTGTCTTTAATAATTGGTGATATTTCACTTTTCCCAAGGGGTGTTGCATAGGTAGGTGTAGCAAACCATGGGGCCTCTTGTATACACTTTGTTAAAATTCTACCGCTCTTTCAATGTCCAATTCAGTTTTTAGTTGTTGATCTAACGATATTAGATAGTCTAATTTTACCCTAAATGCATCCCAGTCTGTTTTACTATTATGCAGGGCGGGTTGTATTTCTTTATTTACGATCCTTGAGTGCACTGTTAACATTACTACTGAGTGGTCTGATGATAAGTCAAAGCAGGTTTCAGCCTTACATTTCTTAGTGTCAATACCTTTTGTGATACAGAGATCAATAGCATCCGGAATTTTGTTTCTGACTGTTGACTTTTCATATGTCACACAAAAAATTCCAAGCAATTTTTTGCCACAACTGATATTTGTTATTTTTTGCTAGTGTTTTTACACGGCCGCAAAGAGTAATTTAGTTTGTATGCTGTATTCAGAGTTTGAAACGAAGTGTTATTTCAAATTGGTGAAAATGTCTTATTTAACTGAATCACTAAAAATCGAAATTTTGATGATGATTGGATATGGTGATAGGGCGCGAACTCAATGCGAAGTTGTTCGCTTGTTTCGAGAAACGCATCCTGACTTGCCACCACTAAATCAAGGTACCATTAGTAAAATTGAGGCACAATATCGAGAGATGGGTCATGTCAGGAAAGTACCGAGTAAGAGGCAGGCTGTTGTTGATGACGACACGAAGTTGAATTTGTTGCTTGCTCTAGAAGAAAATTCGATCACTCCAGCCCGTCAACTGGCCCGTGATAGTAATCTTAATCACAAAACAGTTTTAAAAATACTTAAATATGAGAAAAAACGCCCATATAAAATGCAAGCTGTTCAAGAGCTACTTGAAGATGATCCAGATCGACGGTTGGAATTTTGCGATTTATTGATGACTTGTATTGATCAAAACCAGTTATCTTTAGAGTGGATAGTTTTCTCTGACGAGGCTACTTTTACCTTAAATGGGCACGTAAATCGTCAAAATGTCGTTACTGGGCTGAAGAGAACCCCCATTGGATGAGGGAACTTCATACTCAGCGCCCACAGAAAACTAATGTGTGGGCCGGAATAATACAAGATAGAATTGTAGGACCATTTTTCTTTGATGACACTCTTAATGGAGCAAGATACTTGCGTTTACTCCAGCACGAACTAATGCCAGTGCTATGTAATTTATTTCCAAACCCCTTAAACCCTAACTTAGCCGACGAGAGGTTATGGTTTCAGCAAGATGGGGCCCCACCACACTATGCTGCCATTGTTCGTCAGTATCTGGACAGAATTTTTCCCGGTAGGTGGATTGGGAGGCGAGGTAATATTGAGTGGCCAGCAAGATCTCCAGATCTTACACCACTGGATTTCTTTTTGTGGGGACATCTTAAAAGTAGGGTTTACATTCAGAAACCCAACAACATAGCAGATCTGCAGGAAAGGATAAGAGAGGAAATCGGAAAAATAACACCGCAAATGTTGCATAATGTAAGGGACGAAACCTACCACAGACTGGGATGCTGCCAACAAGTGAATGGTGCACATTTTGAACAATTGTTACGTTGAAAATAAATTTAATTTTTAAATTGTTTTAATTGTATGCAACCCTACAAACATACTAAAAATTAAAATTTGATCAGTGCGTTGGATTCCTCTTTCCACCAGCTTTACAATGAGGGGTCACAAGCCATAGGGTTGCAAAATCATGTCGAGGGTGGTTTCAGCCACCCCTGAAGGGCTATATTTTTCACATTACTTGCAAAATGTAGTTAAATACATTTAAAAGTTGACGTGTCTCAGGAATTTTTTGAAAAATCATTCACCACCCGCTAGCGAATATATTCCAGTTAAAGTCTCCACCGTTTATATGTATCAAATGCAAGCATCTCCAGTGTTTGGAATCCCCAAACAAGTATTCTCGAACTGCGAAGAACCCTTCGGGGAAAGATGAATTTTTTGCCACTTTAGAACCAACCTCATCGATAATTCTACTGCGTTTCCGAGATTTTAAAGGACGTTTAAGGCATCACTGCCGTTACGACGACACTGGCATCAGACGCTATTCATAAAATTCTCTATGAATACTAGAGCGCTGAAAATATTGCCTGAATCTGACGATATCGATTTTATTCCTGTTTAAATCTGCGGCCCTGAAATACAGGGTGCCTTATTAGTAATGGAACACAGTAAACCTGCATATTTCTTGTGTTGAAGTGTTGCGATTTACCTAACCGAAATTATCTTAGTTCAAAAGGTAATGGTAATCAAGATACAAGATGTCAAAGTTATAATCTTATTTTCGCTTTTCGTATATCATTTTTTTAAACCAACATTTTTGCACAAAAGTTGGTGACTATTGGGTGCTTTCTGGGGCGGGAAATGTTGGGAATTTGTTTGTAATTTTGAAATGAATTGTAGAGAACGCATTCTGCAACATCATGAGTAGGTATCACGTATATTTCATATAAAATAAAAACCGATGCACGTCGTCGTCGTCGATTATTTCATAAAATTCGATGATACTCGAATAAAATAGACTCGAAAAAACAAACAATGAGATTCTATATTTAAAGGGACTACCTAAAATATGTCTATCATCAAAAAAATTAGAAAAAATTATTTTAAAAAAATTAGGCAATTAATTGCAAATAAATTGCATTTTTTCACATTGACTATTAACTTTGATAGTAAATAATAGTCTTCGAAAATTATATCGACATTTTAAAGCTTATGATGTGCACTTTAAGGAAAAAAAAGTTATATTTAAATTTTTTTTATTTTTTTTTAAGAAGATAACAGGGTAAGTTTAACACATCTCTTTATAAATTGCAACAGTTTATTGTTTGCATGAATTTTGTTTTTGCACATACAAGTAGTGAAGTAGTATGACGCGTACGATTATGGCCCGCCGCCCGGATCTGCCGGCTCTACTTATAACACACCAACACCAAAATCACTCGCGAATAAATGGAATTGAGTCGGCATTCGTGACCAGCTGTCACTGCCACGGTGGACATGAAGGCGTATTCACGTTGAAACGTCAACATCAGCAAACGTAGAAAAATACGCATTTTTGGCGAGAATAAGCCATATTTTCTTATTCTCCAATTTATCCAAATTATTGAGGTTCAGGTGTTGATTTTTCAGAATTTCACCCGTAAGTACACAAGCAAATATTTCTTACAGTCCTAAAATTGATGAATTTTCTTGAAAAATTATTGGTAAAATGATTATTATGTATATAATATATAAATTTATATTTATAAAAATAGTTAAAAAAACAGACACTTTAAATAAAAAAATGTTTCATTTTTAGGAAATAAATAGTTAACTTGGAAACTGTAACGAATGACAAGGATTTTAAGCGACAATTAATAATAAACGCATTTATTAAAATTATGCAAATACGCCTTAACGCTCAAAACATTAACGTCCGCAGCCGACTATAGCGGCAGTGACAGCTGGTGTCAGACGAACGTCGACTCAATTCCACTTATTCGCGAGTGATTCGGAGTTTTCGCACGTAATTTGGTGTGTTAAGTGCATAAAGGGATTGTGTCAGAAGTAAAGGTTTAGTTTATTATTGATTTTTGTGAAAATCAGCCAGTTTTTCTGTCAATATCGAGAGTTTAAATATGCAATAATCGCACACTTTTTTGGCAATTTTTTGCATTTTCGCCAGCAAAAACCTTGCTCCCCCGGCTTGAAATCGCTTTTTATAACAAAAGCAACGATTTTAGCAAAAAATCCGATTTAATTTTGGCCATTTTCACAAAAGTCACTAAACTGAACTTTTACCAAAAATTCAACGAATGAGGTTGTATTATGACGGATTGACATAATAGCACGGTTGTTGCATTAAAGTAAGCAGTAAAAGCTCTACGACGAATATTGATTAATACATACATTAGCACATCTCGCCTTCTGTGGGGTGCTTTAATTTATCATCTATGACATTTTGCAACTGCTATATTTTATCTCTGCAGCTATATATTTTAGAAATTTTAAATTGAAAACTTTATAAACTATACGCCCTATATTCTAAAATAGAATATATTACTTTTATTAGCCTCCTTATTCAGAGAGTCTTCCAAAGACGCCCGCACTATATTTTTAAATGAAAGCCGATGCAATAAATTATGCAGAAGTAGGTACAGTAGCTGTAAATTTGGTAACGATGTTATTGATTGATAAAAATCTGGAACGGCATGATAAGAAGGCGTAGAAGTCCAGACTTATATATTTTAACATTTATTTTAAAATTATAAAGTAATTAATCATTTTTCCTTAAGCCAGGCGGTCTTTCTTTTTTTCCTCGATATTATAAATATGTCGACAGATATTCAACAAGGACTCCAAAAGATGATATACTGATTTACGCCAGTCAATAGAGCTCGAAAAGGGGTGAGATAATGACACGATTGATACCTGAAATCCGATTACGGGATACTTCGACGCATTCGGAAATTACAGAGTGTAAACTACAATTCGTCCATTTACTTTGTTTCATTTAAATGCCATTAAATTGGTGTAAAACGCCTCTGAACACCGCGCAAAATGTTCGGCGGCGCGCTGACAGCCGAGCGAGGTATTTGTGGCGGGGGAGCGAGGGGAAGCGGCGGCAGCGACCAGCAAATTTCGCGCGGTATTCAGAGGCGTTTTACACCAATTTAATGGCATTTAAATGAAACAAAGTAAATAGACGAATTGTAATTTACACTCTGTAGTTTCCGAATCCGTCGAGAAAATGATATTTAATCTATCGCTCGACGTGTTATGGAATATTCAAAATACGATGTAAAAAACTTTATTCGACTATTGTGCAAAAACTATTCATCGGACATAATCCAATTTTTGGTCACTCATTCTTCGTGATATTACCTACATTTTCCCACAAGATTGACTCTTGTAATGCAAAAATACTCGAATTACGAATTTATTAAGAAAAAGGTAATTTTTTGCGTTTTTTCCGAGTTTTCTCAGCGAAAAATGTACCGATTGGCTTGATTTTTTTTTCATTTTAAAGGTTTTTGAATTCTCTACAACTTTCCGGATGCGATGTGATTGCTCCAATAGCTTTTCTTCTATAAGCAAAAAACTACCTTTTTTTTTTTGGGTTCCTATCATATACGTTTTCATCTAAGGACTGAACTTAAAAGTATTTAGTAGTCGGATATCAGGTATCAATCGTGTCATGTCAAAAAGCTCTATTGACTGGCCTAATTGTAAGAGAAAAGAAATTATCCATTGAAATTGTCCGCATTAGCTCCAGTTTTACAATGTTTAGTTAACTTGAAATTAAGGACTAATTGACAATTAAGGTGAAAGGAGTGTTTTAAAATGGTTAGTTATTTTCATTGTTGCAGTTAATTATCACAGGACCACAAAAGTTTTTCCAATGCGGGGAAGTACAGACCCGGTCTACTTCATGTTTTTGGGGTCGTTTTACCGCTAGTTCTTTTTTCTAACCTCAAAAAATACATTTTACACGATAGCTTGATTACACAGGCACATAAAGCCAGATAAGACCATTCCCGTTCTATGTTTTTTAACACGCTGAATACAATTCTGAGGTTAGGATGTATTTGTGACTATCAGTTCTTCTCCTAAGAACAAAAATCCCTATGAAAAATATTAAATCGGAAACCATAACCTACACTTCACGAGCTTCTAATTGCAATGTTGCTGAGACGATCCTTCAACCACCCTAAGCCTCAGAAACCTTCAACTCTACGATACACATACTCAAAATCCCATAACCTCAAAAAACATTGGCCTCAAAAAACCCTATATATGTGTTCTGCAACTGCTAGAGCGCAGCAAACAATGAATAAAAATGAATGATTCAATCATGACCTTCCAACAATCTGGAAATGCGGTTATAAAATTTCGCAGCTATGGAATTTCGAAGCTATGGAGAGTTTCGAGTCTATAGGGTTGAGAGATACGATTGGATCTTATTCGTGCCTTTTCATCAGGTTGCTGCATGTTAAATTTCATAGGTCCTAGATATAGTGTTTTTAAGATTAATGTGTTTGAGGCTGAGGTTATGGAATTTCAGAGCGATGGGATTTCGGGTGTAGGTTTGAGAGTCATGATTGGATCATATTCATGTCTTTTCATCACGTTGTTATTTCCCAAATTTCGCAGGAGCTACTTATGAGGTTAAGGGTTTGGAAGTTACTAAGTTATGGGATTACGAAACTTTGGGATTCCGCGGCTATTAAGTTGAGAGTCATGATTGGATCATATTCATGCTTCTTCATCATTTGCTGCGCTCTAGCAGTTGCAGAACACAGATATAGGCCGACTGCCTGCATTGCTTGAGCGTACGTTGCCACAACCAGTAGTCTTTCTGCATTTACTCCCGTTAAACGGGAGCGATTTGTCCTGTACATTTGGTTGTAAAAGAAAAAATGATCGTTCCACAACTACTGAAGTTAAAATTGCAAATTCAAAATAGTTCACAGGAACAAAGGACGACACAACACGCACATTGTTTGTATTACTAACAGTTTTTTGTTGTCACACATCAGTATATTATTATTTTTACATATACAGAGGACAATGCACGTGTTACTACTATTTCTATACCTCTGTTATAGCCGCTGTTTGCAAACCGCCGTTTATTAGCTATCAATATTGGTGGCATTAACGACCTTACTACCGTAAAATATGTTGTTCCGTCCACTGTCAGCCACAGAAATGTATTACGTATGTCCTCTTTGATATTTCCCATGACACGTTGATATGTCTTCGTAATGTTTTACGCAATGTACGGCTACTAGGCAATGAAAAATCGGATACATATTTAGCAAAAAAAAACGTCTAAAGTAAATATTCTCGCCCACGTTCCAAGCAAGATTACATGCGCAAAACATTATGCACAAATCGAACCAAAATTCCTCTTCTGACCATTTCATACCACCAGGTATATTTTTTTGATGTATTTTCGAATCTAAATATCTTTTACACTCTCAACAATCGCGAAATATATATCGACGTTTGCAAGGAATACATAAAATATGTGATCCATCTGTATCCATACATGTAAAATTCTTGTAATTATCAACCATCTTGGTCCCTCCACGTGGTCCAGGATGGGTAACGCTAAATCCACTTCAGCATATTACTGTTTTCAGGGTGGTGGAGTTTCAGACTTTAGAGGTACTTTTTCATAATGTCGCTAGTTACTGGCGAAGCAATATATCCTATTCAACAATTTATCGCTTGAAACAACGACTGAAGATACATATCATCATCATTCAAGGACAAGAGGCTATGGGTTAGTGTTTGAAGGCTTCGTTTTGCATCAGTTAAAGACATAAATTGAAAAGTCTATTGTTTTACAATATTTAGGTCCAGTGTCCAGTATCTAGTGTTAGAGTTTTTAGACTCGTTTTTCTTAGTTTTTGGGGGTTTAGTTTTAGGGGTTTGAAGATTTGGATTCGGAGATTTTGATGTTCGAGAGTTCAGTTAAAAGGGCTATCAAGTTTAAAAATTCAGGTGAAGTGTGCTGTTGAGTTTTTAGACTCGTTTTTTTTTTAGTTTTTGGGGGTTTTTGAGGTTAGATTAAGAGGCTAAGAGTTTGAAAATTTGGATTTAGAGATTTTGAGATGCAAGAGTTCAGTTGAAGGGGTTATCAAGTTTGAAAATTCACGTCCCGTGTGCTATTCAATTTCTGAACTCGATTTTTTGAGCTTTTTTTGAGGTTAGGTTAGCTGATCAAGCAAAAGTAAGCCCGAATTTGTAATCAGCGACCCAAAAAACATATAGTAGGCATAGTATAGTATTCCGCACATGAAAAAAAATGTGTGGTCCTGTGTAATCAATGATGCAAACAGCTACCCCAAAACCTTTCCTTATCAATTTTGAGCAAAATATATAAGCATTTTGATAATCATGTCTGCCATATTGGATCCGCCATCTTGAATTTCGCAATTCTGAGTTCGGATTCGTAATCAGCGACGCCAAAAACCCCTTTGTCATCAATCTCAAGACGATTGAAAATGATTATTTGTCTTTTTGGACTTTTGTCCGTTTTTCGAACTTGGCCCCACTGTGCGCCGCGCCGGCAGGTCGCTATCGTAATAGCTTGCTGTCTGACGGAGAAAGTGTATTACAGAGTCCTGGGTTCCCGCGAAGCCTTCATTTGGGATAACATTCTACATTTGGATAGTAGCGTGGGTATACAGGGGCAAGAAATATGTGCTTCAATATGGTTTACATTTTAATTATCATTTAGTTTAGTTAGAGTTGTGTAGTGCCGTCTCTGCGTGACAGCATGTTTTTCCTTACCTCAGTTATTACACACAAAACACACAATAAAAGGCCTAACTGTAATAAAGAATTAAGAAGAATAAAGAAAAGACAATAAGTTTTTTTAACTCATTGTCATTTCTTGCCAATAAATTTGTCAAATCTGAACCGATTCCCAAAACTGGCACATTGATGTACTCGCAATGAAAAGGGCTTTCAAACAATGTATAACAAGTGGGTACACCATATACATATGTATAGTTTGTGGGTTTAGTGGGGTTTAAGACTTTGAGGTTGGGGTTGCTAGAGGGATGATATCAAGATGACTTTAGTACAAAAATCGACGTGTCATGGCGAATTCTAAAATATTTTGCTGTTCTCTAATTATAAGGTGTGGTAAGTTTTCAAATCAACGCAGTGTATATGTAATTCTTCTATAGGCTGGGTCAGCATCATTGATTTATTTTTAAACTGAGTGTTATTTCTACATTTCCGACACTGACGCGCTTGACATTTAATATATATGTATATGGTGTCTAACCTTCGCTGTAAGAAATGGATCGTTTTACGCTTGAAAAACAATTGGGAAATATTGAAAAATTATTTCCAAACTGGCATTCTTATGTATAACAGAAGTTATCGACGTGCTCGTCCGGTGCGCACAGCTGATAGAATTGCTGCTGTTGCCCAAAGTGTGCGTGAAAACCCAAGAACCTCAACTCGTCACAGAGCACAACAACTTAATGTCAGTCGCACTTCTCTAAGGATAAATATAATTTCATAAAGACCTCGGATTATTTGCTTACAAGTTGCAACTTACTCAAGAGGTAAAGGAAAATGACCATCCACTTCGTTATCGCTTCTCTGTGTGGGCTTTAAATGAGTTTGAAAATTACACCGATTTCAATCGAAAAATCATTTTTTCGGACGAAACTCATTTTCATCTTGGAGGACATGTTAATAAACAGAACTGTAGTATTTGGGGTTCCGATCCACACGTAGTCATAGAGAAGCCAATGCATCCTGCAAGAGTGAATGTTTGGCGTGGGTTTTGGAGTGGTGGTATCATTGGTGCGTACTTCTTTCAAAATGAAGATGATAAAGAAGCCAATGCATCCTGCAAGAGTGACTGTTTGGCGTGGGTTTTGGAGTGGTGGTATCATTGGTGCGTACTTCTTTCAAAATGAAGATGATAACAGCGTTACAGTAAATGGAATGCGTTACAGTAAATGGAATGCGTTACAGCGACATGTTAACTGATTTTTTGTGGCCGCGATTGGACGATTTGGACTTGGACGAGCTTTGGTTCCGGCAGGATGAAAGTGTGTCACACAAGCCGTGAAACAATCTTCGTGTGCAAAAGTCGATCTTTTGCACACTAAATTCGGTAACCATGTTATCAGCTGTTTTGGAGACAGTAATTGGCCATCGCGCAGCTGCAATTTAAAACCGTTGAAATTTTTTATGTTAAGGACCGTTGTTACTCCAACGATCCACAAACAATTGACGCACTGAAGAAAAACATCAATCGAGTTATTCGTGCAATAGAGCCACAAATAATCGAAAATGTACCGTAAAATTGGGTGAAAAGAATCAACTACTACCAAGCCAGCCCCGGCGGCCATTTAACTGAAATTGTTTTTCGTAAATAATGAGAAGGCATACTTCCTTGAATAAAGCAACAATCATTTATAAATATTCAACGATGAAGTTTTAATAGCAACTTTAAAAAAGAAACCACCTGATGGTCCACACTATATATAACTAATGTAATGACACATAATTTCTTAAAACAAGTCAGGCAATGCTTAAGAATACAACTGCAGTTATATTCAGAGTTTAATGCGAATGTTCGCAAAGTTTCTGTGAACGCTTACTGCAGCAATAATGATTAAATCAATTTATAACAGTTATTAACTCCCTAGTTACTTTATCAAACAAGATATTTCATTGCGAAACACGGAAATGGCGTGGTCAGCGTACGTAAGCCAAATGCGACATAATATGAAGAAAAATAAACACGCTAGAGTATTTCGCACCGAGCTCATTAAAAACTAGATTTATGCTAATTTTAGTCCAGGACTTTCCGAACTTTATATTAGAGCTAAATCCTAACGACCTTTGAATCGTATTAAAACACAAAAGTACTTCTTTCATAAAATATTTGGCAAATATTACTTTAGATATATGTATCTGGTGTTATACAGAAGCCTAAAAAATGTGGAAGCCTATTAATATCAGAGACAGACGAAGGAAACTAGAAGGACGAATCCAATTTTATTAATAGGACTTAAGAAATACAGCTCTTTATGCACACATATGTTGCCCGTTAAATTATTTACGTTGAAAATTTAAAAATATTAGTAGATGTATCCGGTTGATTCATTAGTATTGAGCCATTCCCTCGAAGTGTCTGGAATTTTCTGGAGAGTGGTGGGGTACAGTTTATACAAGAAGTGCACTTATGTGCGTTAACTTACTTTATTATATGAATTTAGTTTAGGCCATAATACAACCGAGGTACACCGAAACCTAGTGGCCGCGTATATCGACAACGCCCTTAGTTTAGCAACATGCAAAATATGGTTCGTACGCTCCAATCTGGCGACTACAGTATCCAGTCGGCGCTAAACTATGATCTTGTAGGCCACCTCTACTGAATATTGAGCGCTTGCGTACGATTGTCGAAGCAAACCCGTATGGAACCACTCGAGTGATGGCAAGAGAGCTCGGCTGCAGTCAGGCCAAGTTAGCACGTGGACTCGAAACGCTAGGCAAATCCAAAAGTTGGGAAAGATACCACGTTTATTAAGCGCTGCCGATTGCCAGCATCGGAGTAATAGGCCAGTCAATAGAGTTTTTTGACATGACACGATTGATACCTGAAATCCGACTACGGGATACTTTTTAAGTTCAGTTCTTAGATGAAAACGTATATGAATTGGACTAGGAAATAGTTGCACTTTTTTTTAATAACAAATTACTGAAAAAAAATGGAGTTTTTTCAGTTTTTTGCTTATAGAAGAAAAGCTATTGAAGCAATCACATCGCATCCGGAAAGTTGTAGAGAATTCAAAAAACCTTTAAAATGAAAAAAAAATCAAGTCAATCGGTACATTTTTCGTTGAGAAAACTCGGAAAAAACGCAAAAAAACACCTTTTCTTAATAAATTCGTAATTCGAGTATTTTTTGCATTAGAAGAGTCAATCTTGTGGGAAAATGTAGGTAATATCACGAAGAATGAGCGTACAAAAACTGGATTATGTCCGATGAATAGTTTTAGCACAATAGTCGAATAAAGTTTTTTACATCGTATTTTGAATATTCCATAACACGTCGAGCGATAGATTAAATAACATTTTCTCGACGGATTCGGAAACTACAGAGTTGAAACTACAATTAGTCCATTTCCTTTGTTTCATTTAAATGCCATGAAATTGGTGTAAAACGCCTCTGAACACCGCGCAAAATGTTCGGCGGCGCGCTGACAGCCGAGCGAGGTAGTGGAGGCGGGGGAGCGAGGGGAAGCGGCGGCAGCGACCAGCAAATTTCGCCCGGTGTTCAGAGGTGTTTTACACCAATTTGATGGCATTTAAATGAAAGTAAATGGACGAATTGTAGTTTACACTCTGTAGATTCCGAATCCGTCGAGAAAATGTTATTTAATCTATTGCTCGACGTGTTATGGAATATTCAAAATACGATGTAAAAAACTTTATTCGACTATTGTGCTAAAACTATTCATCGGACATAATCCAGTTTTTGTACGCTCATTCTTCGTGATATTACCTACATTTTCCCACAAGATTGACTCTTCTAATGCAAAAATACTCGAATTACGAATTTATTAAGAAAAGGTAATTTTTTGCGTTTTTTCCGAGTTTTCTCAGCGAAAAATGTACCGATTGACTTGTTTTTTTTTTTTCATTTTAAAAGTTTTTGAATTATCTACAACTTTCCTATTGGATGCGATGTGATTGCTTCAATAGCTTTTCTTCTACAAGCAAAAAAACTGAAAAAACTCTTTTCACTAATTTGTTATTAAAAAAAAAAGTGCAACTATTTCCTAGTCCAATTCATATACGTTTTCATCTAAGGACTGAACTTAAAAGTACCCCGTAGTCGGATTTCAGGTATCAATCGTGTCATAAACTCACCCCTTTTCGAGCTCTATTGACTGGCGTATATCATTTCCACACGACTTCTTTCCCGTAGTCGTAGTTTTAACTGAACAATCTTGTTACCGGAGATGAAAAGTGGGTGCTTTATGTAAATCACAGCCGCAAGCGATAGTGGGTAGACGCAAATGCTCCAGCACAATCGGTACCTAAACCTGACGTCTACCCTAAAGGTCATATTGTCAGTTTGGTGGAGCCTTCGCTTCATGTATCACTGCGAACTCTTTGAGGACAATACCGCCGTCACCGTCGTTGTACTATTACTCTATAATGCGCGTCTCCATGTATCTGTCCTATCCACCATATTCACCACACCTTTCTCCTATTGACTATTCACTTTTTTGAACCACTATGTATATATGTACTTTAAAGAACTTAAAAGGTAACGCCCTACCTTAAAGGTAACGCCAAACTGTGAGCACTATTTCTACATTATCGTCAAAATATAACAATTGTCTCTAATTTCCGCAAGCAAAGGAGGAGGGTCCGTTTGGGCGGTTCTTACCCTAAATTATTTTTGGGTGAAAAAACATTTTTTTAATGTCTACTAACAATAATAAGTCAAACTAGTTTACCCTAAACGGATCATATCCCACCCCCTAGCCCCACCCCCTCTCAATCCTGAATATGTCATCACTTGCTAACAGCGTTCTTGGGAAGATATATCGCTTTCAAACTTCATTGTGGCTATTTAAACGTGAACACACATTTTGTTCTGCTCGCAATATCAAATGCATTTCGCTCTCAATAAACCATACCCACATCCACCCTATCCAGTCCATAAAAAACCTCTAGACGACCATAAGAGATGAAATAATCTCTACATAAAGTGGTTCAAATTCATTACACGACATTTTCTTCAGCTTCACTGTAGCATAATATTGATTTGACCTTGAAATGACCTCTAATTGACAGGGAGCGGCTCAACAAACCCTGAAATCGAATTCAGAGACGTCAAAAACGTATTTATATATTTTTCTGGATTTCTTTGTTATCTTTTTTCAATTTGACCTTCAAATGACCTTGAACTTGATATGATACAGGTTCAAGATTGAGGGGGGACTAGGGGTGGGGGCTGCCAAAATCGACCCTCCTCCTTTATATTTTAGTATAGGATAACTCAATATTTTAATATTTTCTACAGAAAAAAAATCTAATCAGAAACTTAAATGAAATAAATATTAAAAAAAAAGGTTGGCTGATGATTTTGTAATATCACATACAGCCATACTTTTTAAATCTGAACAGCTTTTCTTAGTAGAGTTTTCCAAAATTTTGTTGAGAAAAGGCACTTTACCTGCACAGAAAATAATGAAATTGCTCATACCAAGACCTACTTGATTTTTCGAAAATGAACATATGATAAAAATTAATTTTTAACTAACCGGAACTTTTTTTTATTTCACCTCGAAAATTGTTTGTCTTTTACACCCCTTTTCCTAGGACACACATTATTTGTATACCAGCAAAACACTGATTCGTTACGCATCGTTTCCCTTTGTTAGCTTGGATAGGCAAGGAAAACAACTACTGGTGAATCCATAACAAATGCGCCCAAATTTATTACCACAACGATCTGTTGTAACCGGTAACGATCTTTCGTAAGCGTCAGATTTACTACTAATGGAACAAGTTTGAACAGTTATCACAGAATATTTCACTCGCTCGAACTTCTACGGCGTTTATATAAAACTACTTAGTTGAAGATTTGCTCCAATCATTTAAACATCTGCTAAGCGAGTGGAGAAATATATGGAATGTCCCAAAATATTACCTTTTGGGTTGGGACTTTTTAACACTTTTCAGCTTCTAACAAAACTGCCTTGTAAACATTAATTCAACCCTTATCTTAACCCGATCTTAAACGGCTATACAGTGTGTCCAGAATTGGTGATGGATAGGGTTGGCCGATCGGGCCGCAATTCAGCGGCGCACGGTAGGCGGGTCATTGACTTCAGTCGTTTCGCCCAACCGTCTGGCAGACTCTAGCATTATTATTAGTGTATTCGAGTATTTATGTGGTCAGCGTCAGTATTACACTATAAACAAGAAGGGGGGGGGGGGGGGGGGGGGGGGGGGGAAAAAGGGGGGGGGGGGGGGGGGGGGGGGGGGGGGGGGGGGGGGGGGGGGGGGGGGGGGGGGGGGGAAAAGAAGGGGGGGGGGGGGGGGGGGGGGGGGGGGGGGGGGGGGGGGGGGGGGGGGGGGGGGGGGGGGGGGGGGGGGGGGGGGGGGGGGGGGGGGGGGGGGGGGGGAGGGGAAGAAGGAAAAAGAGAGGGGAGAAAAAAAAAAAAAAAAAAAAAAAAAAAAAAAAAAAAAAAAAAAAAGGAAAAAGGGGGAAGGGGGAAGGGGGGGGGGGGGGGGGGGGGGGGGGAGGGGGGGGGGGGGAAAAGGGGGGGAGGAAAGGGGGGGGGGGGGGGGGGGGGGGGGGGGGGGGGGGGGGGGGGGGGGGGGGGGGAAGGGGGGGGGGGGGAAAAAAAAGGGGGAAAAAAAAAGGGGGGGAAGAAGGGGGGGGGGGAAAGGGGGGGAAAGGAGAAAAAAAAAAAAAAAAAAAAAAAAGGGGGGGGGGGGGGGGGGGGGGGGGGGGGGGGGGGGGGGGGGGGGGGGGGGGGGGGGGGGGGGGGGGGGGGGGGAAGAAACCTTTGGGGGGAAAAAAAAAAAAGGGGGGGGAAAAAAAAAAAAAAAAAAAAAAAAGGGGAGGGGGAGAAAAGGAAAGGGGAGAAAAGAAAAAAAAAAAAACAAAAAGGGGGGAAAAAGGGGGGAAAACCGGGGGGGGGGGAAGGGGGGGGGAGGGTGGGGGGGCCAAAAAAAAAAAAAAAAATTGGGGGCCCTCCCCAATAAAAGGGGGAAAACGGTTAAAAAAGTTTTATTAACTAGCGACCCGCCCCGGCTTCGCACGGAAATATAAAAAATGGTTATTGTGGGTTATCCCTAAGAGATAGACAAATACCAGCACGGACTTTTTTGTAGACCTTTTTTAAGGTGTACAATAGTGTAGTACACTATTTTGATCTCGTAGGGTTCAGCCAACGTTTGCAATGTAAGCGCAAAAAAAATGTGTTTATTTACGACATCACATTAGACACCTCTATAATTATCAGTGTTTCTCTACTATATTATGCATGTATTATACATATAAACCTTCCTCTTGAATCACTCTATCTATTAAAAAAAACCGCATCAAAATCCGTTGCGTAGTTTTGAAGATCTAAGCATACATAGGTAGTAGATAGGGACAGACAGCGGGAAGCGACTTTGTTTTATACTATGTTATGATTATGATAAAATGTCACACGTGCAAACGCCTAAAATATTACTGTTGTGAACAAAGTAAATAAATTCATCGGTGATTTCGAAAATTGATTTAATGAGGGCGATACCGTAATGTGTAGAGTCTGTAAGGAAAGACTGCTGTGTAGGGATAAACGCGATTGTAGCCGTCACATAAATAGTGTGAAACATAAACATTAAAAAGAGGATACGCCCTTGAGAACTCAGTTTATGTTAGACCTACTTTTAATGCTAAATGCGTATGATGTATCCCTGAATGTACTTGATAAACAACAATTTCGTGAGTTCTGGTACAAATACGTTCCAGAGATGCCGTTACCAGTTACGAGTTACCAGGTCGCACAACGTTACGTAACTATCTACCAACTGTACGCAGTGACTTACTAAAGTGGATTTGAAGTGCAATAAAAAAATACACGACAGAGGTTATGTATTGATGAGGCATTTCCAGCAAATAAAAGCTGTTAGTTTACAATTCAATTGTCAACGCTGCAGCTATTAACGAGAGCCAGGCCAAATTTCAAAATGTGTCCGGTAAAGTAGCTTTAAAAACTATTCACAGTAACTATAAAGGTTTGTATGACACCATACAAAAATTACAGAACAGTAAAATTACAAAACAGGGTGCTTGAAGGTAGAAGAATTATCGTGAAAATGAGTCCAAAATATGTTTGAGCAGGCTGATTCTAGATCAAAAGTAGATTCAAAATTTAAAATCGTAGCTGATCCCTTCCGCATTTTATCGACATTTTTGTGTTTCAACCCTTTGCAATACAGTAACTCGTATACATCAACTTTTTCTTCGATCACTTTTAGTAAAAAAAAACTGTCGTTAATAAGTTTAGATTATCTTGTAAACACAGTTTTCTAATTAAAAAACTTACTCGACAATAATTCATAACTAAAAATTAAATTTTATTTGTTGTAAAACACTTGGGAGTAACAAGAAACAAAAACGTTTAATCAAAATTCAATTATCTTCTTACTTGTAAGTGTTTTAATGTTTATACATTTTTTTCATTACTGACAAAATAATTTACTTGGATTACACTCGTTGCCGCTAGGTGGCAAAAAAATAAAAAAATATTGTTGGTTAAAAGTCTGTCAAATTATAACGATTTCAAATGAGCCATGGAAATAAATCCTCCCACGAGGATAATCGAAAAAAGGTGTGTGCTCCATGTGGAGCCAAACATTAGAAAGCATTGAAAATATTTCGGAGACTTGAAAATTCATGTGATTCTTGCACATGTAAAGGAAAAGTTTGCAA
This sequence comes from Aromia moschata, assembly GCA_029963805.1. Taxonomy (NCBI): domain Eukaryota; kingdom Metazoa; phylum Arthropoda; class Insecta; order Coleoptera; family Cerambycidae; genus Aromia; species Aromia moschata. The sequence goes on along the minus strand of JAPWTK010001006.1, from coordinate 57,770 downwards.
TACATGGAAAATGGTTTCGGTTTAGGTTTTTGGTCAGAACAAAGTGGCGAAGCTGTTCATCGCAAATTTTTAAAAACCTGGGTATCCTATAAAATAAATAATGTTCACAATGTTTTTTGGCCTTGTGAATTTTCGTGCTTACACCTCTAATTTAATTTATTATTGTCTTATTAATTATTTGAACGTGTAATTTATTTGATAACTTAAAAATACAAAACATAAAAAAATACAAAAAAAAACTAGAAATATACAAAAAATTCAAAAAATAAATAAAAAACATACAAAGAATTAGAAAAAAATCATGGGGTTATCTCACCACTACGTCCTCGTCGTTAATCTTGGGGTAAGCTAAAAGTGGTTTAAAATATTGAATTTTTTTCAAATAAAAATAATTTATGGTTTTAAAATTACATTAAGCGTTCGAAGAAAAATTTGATGTATACGACTTACTATATTAAATCCAAAAATGTGGATAAAACGCGAAAGGGATCAGCTACAATTTTAAATTTTATCAATTTTGAATCTACTTTAAATCTAAAATCAGCCTGCGCAAACCGATTTTGGACTTATTTTCATCATCATTTTTCCACCTTCAAGCACACTGTGTACGGTATCGTTAGCGGAGTTATTACAAATAGTGGGCGAAATAAATGCGCTGCTACAAGCTCTATGTGACGCAATCAATGAGCCAGTTAGAAAGTTCGAAAATTTGTCAAAAAAAAGTTTGTCAAAAAATTTTTTGCCTACAGATCCATTAAGTGAGCAAAGAGTATTTTAATTGTGCCTGTATTATATCAGTAGATGTCGAAGGGTCGCTCTCAAAATATAAAGTTTGGAATAAAATTAAAAACTCAAGTTTTATTGATATTTGAGCGAAATGTTTCGACACGTCAATTTTTATTTTCAGTTTCAGTTCAGAGTTTTTCAAGAAATATTGAAAGCATAAAGGGCATTCGAGTTTCATGTACTACTGTCAATTTTATTTTTTTTTTTAATGGAACACCCTGTATCGTTTTATATTTTTGAGCATGTCTTTGAGAGTTTTCAAAAATATGTATACATGTTGAGACAATTTCAAAAATATGTATACATGTATATGTATATGTATATGTATATGTATATGTATAGTATATGTATAGTATATGTATATGTATAGATAGTATATGTATATGTATATGTATATGTATAGTATATGTATAGTATATGTATATATATGTATATGTATAGTAATACATGTATATGTATAGTATAGTATACATGTATACATTGTATATGTATACAATATAAACATTTGTCACCTGTCTAAATCCGATCGTCAATTGTCTGACGTAAAAGTCTGTTTGACATTACATTATAATTAGCTTAAAAGTGTCATTTAAAAGCTGTGTCACTAGAACCTAGGTTAATCACTTCGGGCCCATAGAATGGCCGACTCATCCTCCGGATTTCAATCCGTGTGATTATTTTTAATGGGGCTATTTAAAAGGCAAAGTCTATATCACACAACCACTTAACATTTAAAATTTGAAAACGATAATTAGAAATGAAATTCGGGGAATCGCACCTCAAATTATTAGAAATGGATCAACCCTTTAACGACAAAACTACAGTTTTTGTATATCCTCTCTTTAACAACGTGCCAAGCAGTGGCGGTTGGTGATATTTCAGTTAGCCATATCTTGAAATCGACGCATGGGACCCACTTCACTTTTTAGGTGATGACTATACACCTCATACATAAAGGATTTATAGTGAAAAGACAGTCAACAAAGTTTGCGAAAAAAATTCAAAAAACCTGGAGCACTCCCTGGGATCTCAGTAACGCTCTGTGGAATATTTGCAGTAAATTTTTTCATAATCTAGAAACATATAGAAGGAGAGGTTTTTCGATTTGTTACAATTTTTTTTTTCAAAACGTTATGGCCATTTTAATTTTAATTTTATAGGAAAATTTTGTTTCCCAAAATTAAAATGACCATAACTTTTTGAAAAAAAAATATTTTGTAACAAATCAAAAAACCTCTCCTTCTATTTGTTTCTAGATTATGAAAAAAATTTTACTGCAAATATTCCACAGAACGTTACTGAGATCCCAGGGTGTTCTACAGTTTTTTTGAAAAATTTTTCGCAAACTTTGTTGACGGCTTTTTTTCACTATAAATCCTTTCTGTAAGAGGTGTATAGTCATCACCGAAAAAGTGAAGTGGGTCCCATGCGTCGTTTTCAAGATATGGCTAACTGAAATATCACCAACCGCCACTGGCTGCCAAGTACAAGAAACGATGGAAAAAATCTAGAAATGCCCTTCCGAGTATTTTTTGAGGTGCTCTTTCGAATGGCACCAAAAAAATTCATAAAAGTTGAACCTTACCTCTGTTTTTCGCCATTTAAGTTGAAAAGAGCAGGATTTTTCAGATCAATTTTTTTTTTGTAACATGATTTTTGACACTGGAAAAACAAATTCTTTTCGACAGAAAACTACGGGAAAAGTGCATTCGAGAGTTGTACTGAAAAGTTATGTACTTAGAAAAAATTAATTCCAACATGGGGTGTCCAATATCTCGGCCAAAAGGACATATTGGACGGAAAAACTTTCATAATTTTTTTTACTCAGACCTGGAGAACTTTGGGACAAAAGTTTAGAGGACAAAAAGTATTCAGATTCATCCAAAGAGCACGCCTGATTTTTTTTCAGAATTTTTGGTCACGTTTTGGCCATTTTCAATTTGGCCATTTTTCCAATAATTCTGCCGTTAGAAGGTTTCAAAAATGGCCTTTCCTAAAATTTCACAATCATTTCCAGACATATGGGAAAAATACACGTGTTCTTGGCTCATACTCAATAGAGTTTGCGCCAAAATGGCTGTCCCCAAATTGTCCATTTTTTCATTTCAATATTCCAAAAATTGGCCGAAACCCAAAATTGCAGGAAAGACCGAAAATTCTGGAAAAATTCGCACGTCTCCCTTAAATCACTTCCAAGAGGTTTTGCACAAAAAAATTCTTTAACCTGTTGACGTTTTTTGGTTTGGGGGTTTGGGGGGTCAGAAAATGGCTAATCTATAAAATTGCCAAATCGTCTTCAAAAATTCTGAAATAATGAGTATCGTATAAAAAAGACGAGTTTGATTTTTTTTTCTGAATACGATTTGACAATTTTTTACAGTTTGACCAAAAAAAGAACAAATCGGAAATAGTCGACGACATTAATATCTTTATGCTGCCAGCACCCAATCATCTTCAGTCACATTAACGTGAAACATGTCATTTTACACGATGGTGTCGCTAGGAGTCATCGGGTAGCAACTAAGAGCAGCTATGTAAGTCATTTTTGTCCTTGCTCCATACTCTATGTCGAAGTCAAATTCTTGCCTGGTGAGCTACCATCTGCGAATGCGTGAAATTAGATCTCTTTTATTAAAGTTTACAGCTTGTAACTATTTTAAAATATGTTAAAGAACAAACAACGGCAAGTATTACAAGTTCCTACGAATGGTATACTTGTGCTCCTTTTGTTGTTTTGAGCCACTTTCGGCCACTCGGGTACATACAGGGCATGCTTTCAGTTTTTGACCGAAGGGTCCCACAGAGTATTCTACAGAAATCAGGTTTTGTGTTGAATCCGAAGTAAAAAGTTTTGAAACAAATACGTAATAGGGAATGGAGACTGCGGTAAAGTAATTATATTTTGACTCAATTGTTCACCGAAATTCCTTGTGTTGTGTTAATCAAAGCCACATGCCGTATAACTGTAATTATAATTACAGTTATACGGCACATTACAATTACTAAAACCCACAGGAACACCCCGCCTGAATAATGTGGGTACACTTAGGTATTTTTTTTTTAGGTGCTGTCTGCTTTCAACAAGTCATAACCTCTTATTTATTTATCTGCATGAGTTACAACAAATATTGAAAGTGCTAAGTGCTTAAATTTTGATTGGTATAATATTTTTTATTAATTAAAAATATAATGAATGACTAATGGCTAAGGTAAACACAATAGTTTATGCATTAATAGACAAACATTAACAAAATATTTTTGAATTATGACTGAATTAGATCTAATCCTTAGATTTTGTTCTGATCAGTGCAATGTAGAAGCTCTTGCATTTAACGCTGATTGGACGAATTCGTCCTTCAGATTGAAATGCACCAATGAGTGTACTGGATTCATGTAAATTCATGTAAACAATGTTAATAGCAAACGAATGGACCAACTGATTGGTTTAATATTATCTTTGTCTAAAACTATAAAAGAGAAAATGATAGATATGAACGAGCATCACAGAAATATTTTTCATGACTATCGCCATCTCGTATTACAAAGAGAACCATCTGCTACGTGCTAACTTCTGTCTGTTCGAAGCACTACCTTGCGTTGACGACGTTTATCACTTAACGCCATCTACATTTGGACGACTACCGTCCGTCGCATTTTTTACTATGGATATGGTAAATATGTATATTATATAATAAATGATGTGAGGTACAATTGTTAACTAATCTGTGTATGGTAATTAAATTTTCTGTAATCTTGAAAAGCAGCTGTATACTAGCGACCCACGCGGCATAGAACAGCACCAGTCTGCAACCGCCAGGCAAATTGCTTCTTATTTTAAAAATAGAACTTCATATTACACTAGTCCGCTACATGTGCTACTTCTGTAACATGTGTTATTATATGAAACATAAACCTTGTATTTACCACAATAACGATGTCAGCACTATAGTGTTTGTAGAAGCCATTAGGTGGTTGACCATGGGAATAAATATCACATTATTATGTGACGTGCTATTATTGTCACATTATTAATTAAAGGGTGTACTAAGATATATAGGGTATGTGCTGCCCCACACTAATCCAGTCGATAGTTTTAGCATGCATGAGTCTTTACTAAGGTGAGATTAAATTTCCCAAATGGTTATACCTGAACAAAAAAAAATATGCTAGTTATGGGGTTAAAAATTAAAAAAAGTAAAATGAAAATAAAACACTTTCGAGAACGGGTGAACCGATTTTGATCAAAAAAAAATATGTTATGAGTTTCGATGAAATATTGTCACAAAAAAATGGAAATTAGTTCGGACACAGGAATTGCTGACACAACCTTTCATTACCAAATATTCAACTTCCCTAGTATAACATATTTAAAGTACATAATTATAAAAAATTATAACATAGGTACAGGGTGATCGATTCATCATAGGAAGTGAATTTTTCTCGGAAACGGCCGAGAGAAATTAATTTTTGTGAACGGTAAAACACTTTTACTCAAAATTGAGGCGAATATAAAAAATATGCCTTAACGACGCTAAGCGTCGCGAAGCCTCATATATAATTTTTGAGCAAGATACCTTTTTTAATTTACTATTACAAAGGTATATTAATTATGTGTTATTTTTCTATTTAAATTTTTTTGTATTGTGAATATTTAAAAAGTTATGGCTCATTTATTGTCGAACGCACTATCTATTTTTTTTCATATACTGCAAGCTAAATGAATATAATTTCTGTAATGAGTATATCAATTTACTTTATTCAAGGCAAATAAACTAAACTAAACTAAGTTTAGTTTCTTAAACTAAAGTTTAGTAAAATTAAGAGAGAAGCTTCTGCCTTTTAAGTCACAAATAAAAAATATAGCTTGCTAACGATGTTACAAGAAAACCAAGAAGTCTAGAACTAGGGAGACCGAACTCGTTCGGTATCTAGGGATCAAATCTGTCCGCCTCCAGGAGGCATTGTAAACAGTAATGTACTCGAGTCAAGCGGTCAGCGGTCCACATGTGAATGTTTATCATAGAAAACCATGCTATGGTTTTATATGACGTTTATGAATGTAAGCTGTCAAAGCGGCTTACATGCCGTTTGGCTTTAACAAAAATATATACAAAAATAAATATGGTTCAAAAGTGCTGTGTTGCATTGTGTGATTTAAGAAGCGGTCCGAATAACCGGCCATTATTTCAAATTACTGATGTATGTATGAAACGAAATATTTTCCTTTGTTGTATTGTTAACGTTGAAGCACGTAACATGAAATATTTTGAGTACATTTTCATACTGATCATTGCGAAAATTTGTAATTGCAAAGACATTACTTAAAAAACTGGACGTTTTCCACGAAACACCGAACTACTACACTTTTCTCGACGCGCGTTTCGCCAACCAAGTTGGCATCTTCAGGAGAAGATTAAAACTTCTCAGTTTAAAGATTAAAACTGAGAAGTTTTAATCTTCTCTTTAATCTGGTAGACGCCAACTATAGATAGATAGTTAATAAATAAGGAAGCATCAATTTAAAAGAGTCGCGTATAATTCCACGACTTTTCGTAGAGATACTGACAATTCGAAATTTGTTTCGTTACTATATGAACCTAAATTCACTCGCGGACTAGATAAAGTTTTTAAAAATATTAATATCAATTTGGTTTATAATTCTAAAAATAAACTACACGCGCTTTTGGGCAACCCCAAAGATAAAATCGACAATAACGCAAAGGAATATACGAAATAAGTTGTAAAGATTGTGATCAAAAGTATATTGGGCGAACAAAAAAGATCTATTTTGACTAGATTGACACATGGTTCATTTAAAATATGGTAGAACGAAAACATCTTGTGTGGCCTAATATGCTTTTGAAAACAACCATAGGATAAATATAAATAATTTAAAATTAATTAGAAATACAATAAACAGTAGATAGTTGGATGCTTTTGAAAATTTAGAAATAATTAAGTGTAACAGTAGTATGAATAAGGACAATGCTCCAGTACCAAACAGTCCACTGTTTGCTCTGATAAACAAAGACATATGTTACGGTTCAGATATGAAGAAAACAAGTATGTAGGTTAGAATTTAGTTTTAATCTTCTCCTGACAATGCCAACTTAGTTGGCGAAACTTGCCTCGAGAAAATTATAGTAGTTCGGTGTTTCGTAGAAAACGGCAAGTTTTTTGTTTCTACGCCGAAGGTTCCAGTACCCACTCCAGTTTCTATTGGATTATTTAAAATGTATAGTTTATAGTGTCAATCGACCTGATAATATAGAAGACTTGAAACTTTGAAAATTTCAAATGGAATCCATGCCATTCCTAGTGGCTTCCTAATAAATGTTATTAAAGAGTTTTGGAACGGTATTGCCAATTTTTTTTTCCAAAAATGGCTGCCTCCTGGCAGATCTTGGTGACGGCTTGCAAAATATCTACAAAATATTTTTTTCATAATCACCAAGTAAATATAAAGTCTTTTTATATTTGTGATTTTTTGCAAAATTCTTATTTTGCTTAAATATACAACTATTGTAAAATCTCACAGGCGAAACGTTGGGATGAAATAAGAATCGAAATTACCGTAACTTTTACAGATCTCGAAATTTCGAGAAAATCACAAGTATAAAAAGACTGTAGTTATGAAAAAATATATTTCGCAAATATTTTGCAAGCCGTGTCAAAAATTGTATCCCTGATTTTTTGCCATTATAGCCTTCTACTTAGGTTTAATAATTACCCCCTAAATTATGGTGTGGATTTCATGCCTTCTTACGAAAATACCAGCATGTGAAATTCCACCGGTCGCCACTTTGCTATACCCTTTTTATAATATGCTAGCCGCCAATGTTGAAATTTTCTGGATTAAACAATCTAATGCTAATAATCAATACAACTGAAATAACTTACCACACGATTTAACTAAAAGCACTAATAGCATCATTAAAAATCTGGATGTATTTGAACAAAGAGAAAAAAAAAAAGAACATGATTTTTAAAATGGAAAAGCTACATGCATTGCTTTTATAAGACCGCGTCCCTTTTATTCATGGAATATTTTCACCATTGTCTGCATTTCTGTTTTGTACAAGGTAATTGTCATCGGTGCACCGTTATAAATAGCGGCCATTATCGTAAAAATTTACGATAGAAACACATCCTACATTTTACGATGGAACGAACAAGCATGAACAATAAAGTTCCACCTCGCCGCAGGCCCATAGTCCACCTTGGTGACGCCAGGGGGTTTCACCCCCCCTTAACAAATTGACCTCTACTTCTAAATAAAAGTGTTTGTTTCGACGCGATATTGGAACGTGCAATTTCGCTTGAAGCTCTTCGCTGACCTTTCATGATGAACCATTAATAACACAGACATGCAAAAAAAGCTTTTTTTAACCCTAATTGGTGATTTCAAAGGGTTTTGACATGCTGAACATAATACCGTTGTCCGATTTACCCTATCACATCACAATTTTCAGAAAACCTAACATAAATCTGCAAAAATGTCTTTTTTGGTCTATACCGAGGCCTTCATAGCTCGGTAACGAAACGAGATTGGGTACAATGGACTCGACCATGATATTCCGTAAATCAAAAGCTACAAAAATCAATAGTAAATATAAATCCTGGAGTGGGTATTGGAACCTTCGGCGTAGAAACAAAAAACTGGACGTTTTCCACGAACTACCAAACTACTATACTTTTCTCGACACGCGTTTCGCCAACCAAGTTGGCATCTTCAGGAGAACATTAAAACTAAATTCTAACCTACACACTTGCACTATTTATACTAAGTTTGTTGCCACGGGGTTCACTGAAACGTAACTGTCTTTGTTTATCAGAGCAAACAGTGGACTGGTGGGTATCGGACCATTGTCCTTATTCATACTACTGTTACACTTAATGATTTCTAAACTGTCAAAAGCAAACTGTCTACTGTTTGTTACATTTCTAATTAATTTTAAATTATTTATGTCTATCCTATGGTTGTTGTCAAAAGCGTGTTGGGCAACACAAGATTTTTTTGTTCTACCATATTTCAAATGAGCCATGTGTTCTTTAAATCTAGTCATAATAGATCTCTTTGTTTGCCCAATATACTTTTGATCACAATCTTTACAACTTATTTCGTATATTACTGACTTTTCGTTATTGTCGATTTTGTCTTTGGGGTTACCCAAAGGCGTCTGTAATTTATTTTTAGAATTATAAACCAAATTGATATTAATATTTTTAAAAATGTCATCTAGTCCGCGAGTGAATTTAGGTTCATATGGTAATGAAGCAAATTTCGAATTGTCAGTATCTCTACGAAAAGTCGTGGAATTGTACAGTGTTCTTTTAAATGTATGCTTTCTTATTAACTCATCTATTAAATGGACTGTGTAACCATTATTCTTAGCTATATCCTTAATTAATTGTTTCTCATCTTCAAACCTCTCTTTACTGAGGGGAAAATTTAACAAACGGTGAATTAGAAAATTAAAACCAGCCATTTTATGTTGAAAAGGGTGGTGTGAATCGTTGGGAATATATTTAAGAGTCGCAGTTTCTTTCCTATATACATCAAACTCTTAACTTATTTTCACTATTTCTAATAACTAATACATCTAAAAAATGGTAGCTGTTCATTGTGTTCCATTTCATATGTAAATTTTATGGTAGGAAAATGGTTATTTAATTATTTAAACTAATTGCTTTTGTATCAAATACCGCGATGTGTATGTGGACGATATCTTCGGGGATCTGTAGCAGATGTGTGTTGTTTTGTATTTTGGTCATGTATTGTCCTTGGGGTGGGACTTGTTGCCCTCAGTTCATTAAGTCATAACAACCCCAAAAAGTATACTTAGAGCGACCTCAAAACATGCTTGAGGCCAGAACATTTTTTCATTTTTTTTTTTTCGTTTTTTGACTAAATAAAGTTAGGTATAGTTCACCCTCAAAACAGTACTCGTGATTTTTATGTCGATGTATGAATTAAGGGTGGTAGTTGGAACTACTGAGACTTCAAAAATGTTCCATAAGAATATCTTTAGAGTACAACGGATATTTGTGGAACTCCTTTATGTCAGTTTTTTGGCGTCTTTTTAGCATCTAGATAGAAAAATTCTGTATTTCTCAAACATTTCAGTTTTTGATCAAAAGTAGTGGAAACTACATCGTACACTGCTAGTCAAAAATCCTCACTTCGTACCTTTTGAACGATTATACTTAAACTAATGAAATTTGGAGAGTGAAAATAAACGTAAGCTTCTCTGCTAGTGGTAACAGTTGACGTAATCTTCGTCACATTGACCCTGTGATGACGTCACCGATCCAATCGTCACAGACCAATAGCTTTAAATAGGACCCTATAGCGAGCGACAGCTCGCTTGAAAGGTATTTAAAGACCTATCATACTAATTTTATTTGGGTTGATGGATTAAATAAATACACATTTAAATTTTAGTTTAACATTTAATAAATAAAATCCAACTCTTATATTAAGTGTTCAAAATTCATCTACTTCCTGGCAGTAAAACATCATATTCGTTCAAATATGTCAACGGAGATTGCCCTACATTCCTCAACAATTCGTTGTTTTAAAACGTCAATACTGCCAGGTTCTGCAGCGTAATCCTTAAGACTTAAATCTAAATTTGAAATACCCCCACATAAAAAAAAAACTAAATGTGTGAGGTTTGAAGATCTAGTTGGCCATTCTATCGGACCTCGTCGTCCACGTCTTAGTGCGATATAATATTGTGCAGGAGCACCATCTTCTTGGAACGTTAATTTTCAGGCAAATTCATCTGGATTCACGTCCAGAATTTCAAGAATTAACGGCTCAATTGCGTTTTGTAACATCTCCAGATACACGTCACCAGTTAAGTTAATATTCAAAAATACCCGCCCAAATATGTGGTTTCCCAGAATACCTGCCCAGACATTTACTTCTGCTGGAAACTGTATATATTTTTCATGAAACGTGAGGACTTCTGTCACCTCAATACCTCACACTTTGTGTGTTAACATTTCCATTGAGGTAAAAAAAAAAACTAAAACAAACTGTTTTTTTATATAGTCTGGCTGCTGGCCAATTTTAATGGACATATTTTTACAGAATTCCAATCTTCAGTCGGGGTCATTATCTGAAAGATGAATGATGATGCATCATTTTTAATTTGTATTGGTGAAATTTGCTTTTGTCAACACCCTATGAACTTACTTTGACTGACTTCACGGGTAGATGCAACTTGGGCTGTGGAAGAAGTAAGATTTACTACCATTTCTGCAACTATATCATTAAAACTACCTGTTGCAAACTTATGAAGAGGCTCCTTTAAATAAGTCCTCGATATAGGGCGATCGATCAGAGTACCTCTCATTAAAAATACGTTCCGCTGCATGCAAATTGTTTCCACTTTCACCAAGTGTTAAGGTATTTCCTACTAGAGCACGTACTCGTATGATTTTGTTTATTTAAACACTTAAATATCTCGTTAAACAATAATTAAACTAAAAATTCAAGGTATAAATCCCTGTAAAAACGTAGCTAAATAAACAAAGTTGGAGAATAAAAAAAAACGTCAAATCTTTCGAAAAAGTTCAATTATTCAGAGGCGGCCTTTTGAATCTGTATTAATTGAACTCGGAGTTACTAATTTAATAGAACCAATATGTCGGTTCTTTGCAGTCATATAGAGACTGCCTTCTATTGTACCTAAATAGGACTCAAAGTGTTGCAATGGGTCTGACAAGATCAACAACAACTAGATGTCATTCCTGGCAGTACGTCACTGACGGTCAACCTAAAGTGTAACAAGAATAATTCCCGTTCACTGTTATACGTCATCAGAAATCGTGGATCAGGATTTCGACCTTACTGGGATTAATCTAACAGACTAAACCTGTACAGAACACCGTACAGAGTAGTTTTATAAATAGTGAATAACGGCACACTGCAGTTTTATAAATAACAATAATAATAAAACCCCCATTATTATTTTTTATCGATTTTAAAAGCTGTTTTGTGTAGAATCTAGTTAATGTAGAATCTAATTTATGTAGAATCTAGTTAAAATAAGATGCTTGTTTATATAAAAAGTCTTTTTTTTTTTTAATGGAATACCCTGTCTATTTTGATAATTTTAAGTTCCTAATAAGTCCCCAATTTCAATTTTCCATTTTAATTTTAAAATAACTTATTTTTGTATACCTCCTGTATACAGTGTGGAACAGTTACAATAACTATTAACTACTATTACAATGACAAGCACGTTTCTAGGTAATTTCACTAAAGCTGATAATGGCCAACTTCTTAAATTTCAGGTTTGTTTGTTTATATAAAAAAAAGTCTTTTTTTATGGAATACCCTGTCTATTTTGATAATTTTAAGTTCCTAATAAGTCCCCAATTTCAATTTTCCATTTTAATTTTAAAATAACTTATTTTTGTATACCTCCTGTATACAGTGTGGAACAGTTACAATAACTATTAACTACTATTACAATGACAAGCACGTTTCTAGGTAATTTCACTAAAGCTGATAATGGCCAACTTCTTAAATTTCAGGTTTGTTTGTTTATATAAAAAAAAGTCTTTTTTTTATGGAATACCCTGTCTATTTTGATAATTTTAAGTTCCTAATAAGTCCCCAATTTCAATTTTCCATTTTAATTTTAAAATAACTTATTTTTGTATACCTCCTGTATACAGTGTGGAACAGTTACAATAACTATTAACTACTATTACAATGACAAGCACGTTTCTAGGTAATTTCACTAAAGCTGATAATGGCCAACTTCTTAAATTCCAGGTTTGTTTTTTTGCTGCTTGCTTGTTTTTGTCGTTCGATTGTCAAGCAAAAAAATTGTACGTATTTATTAGTAAGTTTGTATCTTATAGTAGGGAATGTCGGCAATTACAGACATTTATTTTTTTGTTATTATTAACATTTCAGAACCTAAAATTGTCAAATAGTGTTACTTATAAAAGTTTTATTTTAATGTAAAGAATTTCCTACGCTGGAGAAACTTATCTTTGTTTCTTGTTAATTTCTACAATAAAGTTTAAAACCATAGCAGTTTTGAATAGAGAATGAAATTACCTTTCAAATGAAGTATCACAAACCCCTAAATCCAATTTGAAAATTCACGGGTTATAGCTGTCACCTGAAGGGGGTTGAATTTAGCAATAACATTTTTACGTCGCAAGATGTCATTTTAGAATTAGAAATTGACGTGTCTCAGGATTTTCTAAAAATATGCATAATGATAGAGCTACTGAATTTATTCCAATTGGCTGTTCCACATTATGTTCTTTTTAAATTTCTGTCACTTACACACCATGATATGTATATGGCATGTTTGGATTTGAATCTTCATTTAGTACTTAACAAAAAAACGGATCTTGACATTTTTTGATGTAGGATGTAATTTAGGTTAAGAGTTAGTTTAGAGTTTTATCGGAAGGACTTCTGTCACACTTTTTCGACAAAATTACTTATTTTTTTTATTTAATAGAATATTATAACAACAAAAACATTGAATAAATAATAAAGAAATACCGTTATTAGCTAATCAACAACAAATGTTTCCCCAACATTTGTTTTTCAGCTCCCCCCTAATAATTAGGGCTGGATGCGATCCTGCTTCGCCATGTCGCGTCGGCTAATCTCTCCCCATTAAAGTTTATTTTTGTTTCAGCCCTGGATACCGCGATCACAACGCTTACTGGATCGGAGCGTCGGACAAAACGCACGAAGGGGATTTCAGATGGTCTGATGGACTTCCGTTTTCTTACACCAGTAAGTTTACGCGGATCCTTCTTTTTTATCCCGAATTCTTACTACCTACTTTCTTTATTTCCAGTTTTTGCTCTCAACTTTTGTTTGCAGACTTTCTAATTTCTTTGTTCACTGGTCGTGGAGATTAGTATATCTATCTCTGAAACTGTGCGGAAAAAGATCAAGTGTTGCAGAAGGTACAATGAACTTATTCGAAATAAATTACATTTTTATGTTTATGTACACATTCAAAACTTTCTGAATAATTACACAGGCATACGAAGAAATAGTCCAGTAGACAGGGAGCTAAAATCATCAAAAAGTGTTCTTGAAACATATAGGGCTAGTTTTGACGGATCCCTATGTATTTTTTGCGTAGAACAGAATGCGCGGGGTCCGTAAAGCTGACACCGTCCGCTAATTTTTTAAATTAAGAATTTGTGAAAAAAAAACGTATTTTTTTCACATTTTCGCTTATATATCCGTTCCTTGGCCTATTTTATATAGCATATGAATTTAAGAAGTTGTAGCCTATTGAATTCCCAAAATTTTAAGCCCAACCCAAGTCTCCAAGTGCTATTGTTACCTTGCAAATGACTGCTGAAGTTGAAAAAAGTGCTTTTTTTTCACCATTTTTTACTTCGAAAATGGAGCGAGTATGATCCTGAAATTTCTTGGAAAAAAAATTTCAGCTCCATCCGTTAATAACTTTTCGAGTAATTAACGATCGAATTTTTTGCAACCCTTAATTAACAATGACGCCATTTCTTTGTTTATTGTTTTATTGTACGATATTGACCGGGTTGGGCTAGAAAAATCATAAATCTCTTCAAGTTTGCGAAACTTTTAGAGATTTTGAAAAATATTAATTAGGGCCAGTTTTATAACGTTTTCTACGCGACTACCTTTTTTTGACGCGACGTAGATTCGAATTGTTTTAGCGTTGCCGGTTCGAAATTCTCGGAATTGTGACTATAACATCTTGAAAGTACGCTTTAAGACCCGTATTAAAAAAAATGGACGTCAAGATATTATAGTCACAATTCCGAGAATTTCGAAGCGGCAACGCTAAAACAATAATTCGAATATACGTCGCGTCAAAAAAGGTAGTCGCGTAGAAAACGTTATAGAACTGGCCCAAATTAATAGTTTTCGAAATCAAAAAGTCTCGCAAAGATTTATGGTTTTTCTAGCCCAACCCGGTCAGTGTCGTACAATAAACAAAGAAATTGCGTCATTGTTAATTAAAGCTTGCAAAAAAAATCTATCGTTAATTACTCGAAAAGTTATTAACGGATCGAGCTGAAATTTTTTTTGTAACTTCATATTACCAATAGCAGTCCCTCATGATCATAGTCGCCCTACTTTCGAAGTAAAAAAATAGTGAAAAAAGAGCACTTTTTCAACATCAGCAGTCATTTGCAAGTTAACAATAGCACTTGGAGACTTAGGGTTGGGCTTAAAATTTTGGAAATTAAATAGGCTACAACTTTATGCATATGCTACATAAAATATGCCAAGGAACGGAGATATAAGCGGAAATGTGAAAAACTACGTTTTCTTTTCACAAATTGTTAATTCAAAAATTTTTCGGACGGTTTTAACTCTACGGACCCCGCGCATTGTTTTCTACGCAAACAAATACATAGTCAACCGTCAAAACTAGCGCTATATGTTTCAAAAACAGTTTTTGATGATTTTAGCTCCCTGCCTACTGGACTATTGCCAAGCTTAAACATATGGACCTTATTATTGCTACTGAAAGAAATAAGGCCCATTTGCAATGATTTTTTAATACATTTCTTCGTTATATTTCATTTTAAACCATTTTTAATATTTATTTTTAATAGAGTATTAAATTGGTTTGTTTTTCAATAAATATACGCCTACCGTTTTCTATGCCATTTTAATTTAAAATAAAAAAAATGTTTTATATTAAGAGGCCCACTTAATATAAATTTTTATATTAACTTATTTGTCGCAGGTATCTTATATATGCTTATTAAGCTATATGTAGTTTAATATACGAGTTTTACTTACAACCGCTACACCGCTAAATATAGCGCAAGAATTTGGCAGATCCTATTACTTTTTGTATTAAAACTGGCATTTTGTGTCAATGTGCTAATTGCCATAAAACATATAGTAGTGGAGAAATGTATAGTTATCGCCTTATTTTGTTTGGACGTTGGTTATATGTGTAGCAGATAGCAATTTAACCCATAAATTTAAAAAATTATATAAAAAAAAATGCGAAATAGCAAGTTTACTGTTTTCCATACAAAAAATAGTATACCCTAAGTTTGCAGTTAAGACAACTAAAATGACAATTAAAAAAATACTCGTCAATTTCCAGATAGAAATTCTGTCTTGTTATTATAATAAAATATTTTTAAATGTTATCATTTCAAATAGTAGAATCTACGTTTGATATAATTGATAAAAAAATATATCTTGTTTGATCCGCCAAGAAAAAATGTCAGAAAAAAACTGGCTCTTATTACATTCTTATTTATCTTATACAAAAAAAAAAAAAATAGAAAGTACGGCGGTTCTTTTATAAGCAGGTTGAAGTTTCACTACCATTCATTAAAAAAAATCAAAGTTTTGTTACACTCATCATATTTCTTTTGTAGCGACTCCTCAAATTCATATCCATTTAATTAACAACTGTCTACTAAATTCAAGTTAATACCATTTATTCAAAAGGAGATTAAAAAAGTATTCTTCTGCATGAGCCAGTCTCAGCTCCAGATAAGCTCGTCGAGATCCTGCTTTCTGGTTTCCCCCCATCCAAAACCCAGTAATTTATTAAAAGAACCAAGATGCCTACTTAATATTGCTCCGAAAGTGTTGCCATATAAGTTTTCCTGTTCTAATTTTAACCTCTACACGAACCCAGTGAGATAGTATAAATATTACCGAATATCTACTGCTGGCAAGGATTCATAAAATCATTTGAGCTATTTCTAACGCCAGGATATAAATATCTCGTGACGTGTTTTTGAATATAATCTGTAATTGCCTCCCGCGCTGTTTAGAAACGCATGTGTATATGTATATACTTGTTAAATCTTTTATTTTTAGTGAGGAGAACCAAACTATTATGAGATATTCGCATGAGCTTTCTCATAAGGTATTATATTTCTATGTTAGCACTACCACACTAGACGATGTGCCTATTTTATAATTTTATACCATCCCTTCTTGTGTACGAGTAGGCAGAGGAGAATACTTATTGATGATTAAGTTAATTTAGAATTAAAAAAGGTGAGTGAAAAATGAAAAAGATTCGTTTTATATAGTATAAATTATGCCGCAAATTTTATTAAAAAATTACAATATATAACATAATAATAACATCAATATTCTCCTGGGATGGTAACGTACTTAAAAATAGAAATAAAGAGGCAGGTGTTATTACTAGATAGGCTTTATTGACCTGCCCAGTGATAAAATCGTTACATAAGTAAATATAATAACAAATAATAAATACATAATCAAAAGATGTTAATTGATATGATGTAAGAGTCTGTCTGGCAGTACAACCACGGTCGCATTAATAATAAAACTGTAGATGTAATACAGTAATGATACAGTGATAACAACATGTTAGGTAGCTTAGTAGAAATGCAATCAAGTCGCTTAGAAGCACTTGCGGTGGACGATTCCAGGGCCGGATTCGTCGTATTCCTGCTTGGAGATCCACATCTGTTGGAAGGTGGAGAGGGAGGCCAAGATGGAGCCACCGATCCATACGGAGTATTTCCTTTCTGGGGGAGCGATGATCTTGATCTTGATGGTGGATGGGGCGAGGGCGGTGATTTCCTTCTGCATGCGGTCAGCAATACCGGGGTACATGGTGGTGCCTCCGGAGAGTACGGTGTTGGCGTACAGGTCCTTACGGATATCAACGTCGCACTTCATGATGGAGTTGTAGACGGTCTCATGGATACCGCAAGATTCCATACCCAAGAAGGAAGGCTGGAAGAGGGCCTCAGGGCAACGGAATCTCTCGTTACCGATGGTGATGACCTGTCCATCAGGAAGTTCGTAGCTCTTCTCGAGGGAGGTGGAGGCGGCGGCGGTGGCCATTTCCTGCTCGAAGTCGAGGGCGACATAGCAAAGTTTTTCCTTGATGTCACGTACGATTTCCCTCTCAGCGGTGGTGGTGAATGAGTAACCTCTTTCGGTCAAGATCTTCATGAGGTAGTCGGTCAAGTCACGGCCGGCCAAGTCCAGACGGAGGATGGCGTGGGGAAGGGCGTAACCTTCATAGATGGGCACGGTGTGGGTGACACCATCTCCGGAATCCAAGACGATACCGGTGGTACGACCGGAAGCATACAGGGAGAGCACGGCCTGGATGGCTACATACATAGCAGGGGTGTTGAAGGTTTCAAACATGATCTGGGTCATCTTTTCGCGGTTAGCTTTGGGGTTGAGGGGGAGCTTCAGTGAGGAGGACTGGGTGTTCCTCTGGGGCGACACGGAGTTCATTGTAGAAGGTGTGATGCCAGATCTTCTCCATATCATCCCAGTTGGTGATGATGCCGTGTTCAATGGGGTATTTCAATGTGAGGATACCTCTTTTGCTCTGGGCCTCGTCTCCTACGTAGGAGTCCTTCTGTCCCATACCGACCATGACTCCCTGATGCCTGGGGCGACCCACGATGGATGGGAAGACGGCGCGGGGAGCGTCATCGCCGGCGAAACCGGCCTTGCACATACCGGAACCATTGTCAACGACAAGAGCCGCTACATCGTCGTCACACATGTTGTCTGATGTGGTTGATCACTGCTCACTAGACAGAAAAACACAGCTAATAAGCTTGAGTTGCGACTGAATGTTGGAAACCGAGAGAGTAGCTTTTATAGGATCCGCCGCCAGTGGCGCCGTCGCAAAATCTATTTTGTCTCGGTCGCATACTACCATATCTCGTCATTGCCTCAATACACTTTGCTAGTATTGTAAAGTGACACATCGGAGATAAGCGCGATATCACAGTGATTAGTAATACTCCTAAATGCATTACCGATTTAATTTAGTATAAATTTAGTAACAATAATAACAATATAACAATTAGTATGAAGGTAATTATTATTTATAAACAGTAAATCCTTAACACATACAGTTAATTACCGAATTTGGTTGAGAAGCACCAAAAATACAAAACTGATTGACAAAAATATACAATTAATTCTGCAGTTAGTTTAAAAAAAATATTCTGGAAATAGATTTCGAGAATAATTCTAGAAATTGTTTCAATATATTGTTTTTATTGAAATTAATTCCACTTAACTTGGAGTAATTCAACTTAGCTGAGTTAATGGTAACAATGTTCTCAATAAAATCAAAAATAATACAATAAAATGTATTCAACGAACTGCTTTGTTTTAATAAATATAACAATGTTTTAAACTTGTTTTAAAATAACATAATAATACATTTTAACTATATTGTCAAATTTAATATCCAGATAACACATAACTGTATTTTTTCTTATGTTTTACGTTGGTAAAAAATACTAAACCAAGATTAGAAACTAATTTTAAATGTTGGTACAAGTTTTATTAAAAAAAATAGTTGGGAATATTTACTTTGCAGGAATTTTCATTGGTACATACACCCAGTTATTGTAATAGATTTGGAAACATAGATTTTGGTTACCACAACAGTAGAAAATAACACTACTCTATAAAAACAATAGTAGGATTATTATTATACATTTTTATCTTTCATAATAATTGAGGAATGACACTTGTATCCAGTCAGTGTTAAACATGTCAAATATATTATCCAGATGGCTTATTATTTAAATTGTCTAGTGAACTGAATTAAAATCATTACATAAAATATTTCTTGAGTAGTATTTAAGGGATGATATGCTTAAAAATATATGTAACATTTAACTGCTCCCTGAGAAAACTGACAGCTGCCCAGATACAATTTGAGTCTGCACGGAATAGCTTTTGAGGTAACCAACAGCTCCAACCAAGCAATTTAGGGCTACAAACTATTATATATATGCAAATGTATAGCTTGACTTGGATCACAAAAATTTGGGAACTGTTTTCTATTAAATTGTTTTTCTACTAAATATTCTTCTTAGTCTATTAAAGTTAGGGGACATTGATAATGATGTTGCATACGATTTTAATCTATTACTTAACTAAAAAATACCACATAAGTGGTAGCTATTAAGTTGGGACATGCCCTTATTAATTTATTAAATTACTGTCCATAATAACACGATAGCAAGTTACCAGTAGGACTAAACCAATATGTGAGTTTAATTATTGGTCTATCAGAGAAGGCAGGATGTAAATTCTCCTTGGAGGAGATGGAAATCCCAGCTCATGTGCTATGTCACAATGAAGACATACCAAGATTGAAATTCAGATTCTCGGAAAGTAAAAACCGATGGCTAATTATGTGAAAGAGGCTATCGAGTATGATAAAAAGTATCAAACTAGATGAATTGCTCTAAAACAAATAGGAATGCTACACTAGACCTCAAGGAGATCACTTGAGCAACTTTCAAACAGTTAATTACAATGGGTCGTGGAAATAGATGTATTTAACGTTCAATTTTGAGATAATCGAGAAAAACTTATTTCTATTTGTACAAACAAGCAGCGAATTGGTCTTTTTGTTATGCAGACACCAAAACTTTTTTTCAGTAAAGGTGAAACACATACCATGTTGATAAAATTTTGTACTAAAAATGTAAGAAGCTAGTTTTGCCTTTTTGTTTAAATACTTAGATAGTTTTGTATATTTTCATGTATTAGTCAAGCTATAGTCAAGTTAAAATCAAGCTATGTGTGCAACTTTTTTTAATTTGTGAACCTGTAGATACACCAGAAGTGTCTGTGTCATTAAGGTACCTATGTATATATTTAAATAACTAATGTTTCGTGATTTGCTATTAGATATCCATGAGGTAAATTTGCTTTTTCTATTAAAGTATTGTCCTTTAAGTATTTTTCTATTTGGTTTTGTCCTTTAAGCACAAACCAAGGTTTTCACCACTCTTATTCAACTAACAGAGACATTTAAGATTAAGGCGATTATTTTGACACTACAAAAATATACTGTACATACAGCTTGCTTCACAATGAGTGACTTTTTTAAACGCTATGGGAACTAGAAATGATATGGAGTTATTCAACGTTATTCAAGTTTGACCCTCTGTTTTGAGCCCTCTGTGTATTTTACGGTATATCTAGTATACTTGTCAGTAAGTTTTCCTGCCATACTCCTGTGGTAAAAGATTCGCTACATAATTTTACTGCAGCGAAAGTTACATATAGAGCCATCCAAAAAAACGTCATCAAAGTTGGCCGAGAAAAAAAAAGACGTATTTCTATTCTTAATCGAATTTATAACCTTATTTACTTGTCAAGACTGTCACATCATATGACAACCATTGTTTATTTTACAAATTGTAACAGTCACTTGTCAAAAGTTTGACATAACCGAAAAGCTTAGACGTGACCGCTATTTCTATCTCTCTCATTCATAGCCAGAGTTGATGACGTTTTTTTGGATGTCTCTATAGTTTTACTTAGTGGTTGCAATTGCACATGCAAATTTTCTTGTAATTTAAATACGTCGAAAACTTTAATTTTAGAGATAAATAAGGTTATTAAAACCGCTTTTTTTATCACTCCTCAATTGAGGTACACGGTTTTTGATATCACCAGTAAATTTAGGCTTATTGTTAGTGAAAAAAACTGGACGTTTTCCACGAAACACCGAACTACTACACTTTTCTCGACGCGCGTTTCGCCAACCAAGTTTTAATCTTCTCCTGAAGATGTCAACTTGGTTGGCGAAACGCGCGTCGAGAAAAGTGTAGTAGTTCGGTGTTTCGTGGAAAACGTCCAGTTTTTTGTTTCTACGCCGAAGGTTCCAGTACCCACTCCAGGATTATTGTTAGTCATCTTTGGACAAATATCCATAGGAACTTGTTTTTCTTATTTTGATCGTGAAGCCGTTTTTTGTTACACCCCATATAGATGAAACCCATTTTTTTTATTTTGCAAAAGCCTTAACCAAAACACAGACCCAACATTAGATATATTGGACTAATATTCCTACTAGCACAAAACAAGGCCCTGAGAAAGGTTATACAGGGTGTCCCATTTAACCTGACGAATCGTAATGTCTCGAAAACATACAGATGAAATTTGTCTCGACGGGTAATGAAATTTGTTTGGCAGCTTTGAAATTTCAAATGGGAAGCTCCATTTTTTATTAAACATTCTACGCCACAAAATACGTAGGTCTTGTTCAAAACATTTTTGTTTTTGATTCAGGATGGATAGCGCCACAATCGCAAGAAATATTTTTTTTCGTAAATCTCGGAAAAAACGGAATCGGAAAAACAAAAAAAGCTCGTGTTTACTATTTTCAAAAAAACTATCCAATGATACCAAAAGCTATCCAAAGATGCTTGCGCCACAATTACACTAGACATACATACTTATGAAATGCGTACAGGCATTTGAAACACGAATCAACAAGTGCATTGAAGTTCAAGGTCGTAATTTTGTGCATTTAATTTAATTATGGTGAGAGGCGAGGAGACTCACCTAAAACAAGCACTGCGAAGGGAAAACTACTACGTCCTCGTCGTTGTTAATGACTAACGCCAAAAGAAGTTTCATGGAAAAATGCGCTTTCTATCACGAATGAAAAAAATTGTTTCAATAAAAACCTACGTAACACGTAAAATCTAATTCTACAATGAAAATTGTTGGGTCCCATTTGCCATTTGAACGTTACCACCGTCCCTACCCCGAGGGGTTGAGAGTGTGAGGTCGATTTTGGTATCACTGGATAGCTTTTTTGAAATTATTAAATACGTGCTTTTTGTCTTTTGATTCGATATGTTTTTGCCGAGAATTAAGAAAAAAATGGTCAAAAAATAAAAAAAAAGATTTCGGACAAAACCTACGTATTTTAATGCGTAGAATCCATATCTGTAATAAAAAATTGAAGTTCCTATTTGAAATCTCAAAGTTGTCCCCCGCCCCCATCCCAGGGGGAAGGGGTGGGGAGTTGAGTTTGGTATCATTGGATCTCCCCCTTCGAGACGAACAAATTTCATCACCCACTTTTTTTATTTGTTTAATTTTCGAGATATTACAATTTGTCAGGTTAAATGGAACACCCTGTATATGCTAACTGAGCTAAACAAAAACGGAGACTGCAGATTGGAAACACACTGCAGATTGAGTCGTAATCAAGCGCCGTTTTCTATATTCTATCAGACTGTGAAGCTTACAACACAAGAAATCTTTGGGGATACAAAAGTACCCTTGAAGACATACAGCGCCGGGGGCATTAACTATTAACCTTTAGAGGACGGGGAAATCCGGTATATTGGCTCAAAGAAAAGGTTCCTCGCCTTTGCTCAAACATCATTATTTTGGGGTTTTAGGGTCGCCAATTACGAATCTGAAGCCAGATTTTAAAAAATTCAGGATGGCGGATCTAATACGGCGAACCAGTCCTATATCAGGGACAAAAATTTTAAATTTGCTAGAATTTGGACTGAAAACTATATACATGGGTTTTTGTGGCCGCTGATTACGAATCTGAAGTAATATTTTAAAAATTCAAGATGGTAGATCCAATATGAGGGACAACAATCTCAAATTTGCTCGAAATCAGACAGAAAACTGTAATAATGGGTTTTTGAGATCGCTGATTATGAAACCAAAATGTTGTTTAAAAAATTCAAGATGGTGGACCCAATATGGCGACGAAAAGTTTTGAATTCAATCAATTGTGGAATAAAATCTCTATCCGTTTATTTTTATTATTACGATTTAGGAATTGCAATGACAAATATGATCCTGGAGTGGGTACTGGAACGCTCGGCGTAGAAACAACTGGACGTTTTCCACGAAATACAAAAACTACTATACTATTTTTTTCTAGTTATTAGAAAGGGGAAAACCAGTATACTGGCCCGACTCATGATCAAGACTTTACCCATGATCAATCTGTGATATAATATATTTTTTTTATGTATTTTCTTAGAGCTCCAAATGCCCATCCTCTAAAGCAGCGGTCGGCAACCCTCGGTCCCAAATGTCCTGATTTTTTCAGCCAGGTTATTTTCAATGTTATCAGTGCTGAAAAATTCGGTCTGGTCAATTCCGACGTAAAATTTCATGCTTTTTCTAAATATGGAATTATTCAAAAATTTATTTTAAAAAACATTAAAACACATTATTGGACAAAATTACGATTTATTCAACAACAAGAAAAAATTAGACCTGAATTTCTTTATAATAATAATAATAATAATAATATGTAACATAAAGAAATCCCCGGGTAATTCCCGGGTTCTATATAAAAAAAAAAAACGCTTTCTCGAGACGTAAAGTTAAAATAAATGGCTATATTTTATTTTTAAAAAATTTTTGGTAAAACAAAATGGCGGCCTAAATAAAAATATTTTTGTATAGACCATGTATTCGTTTCTCAAAATCTACAGACTTTGGTAAAAATGTTTTAAGAAAAAAAAATATCTTAGAATCAATCGAAAAATACTCTTACTTTTTTTCAGATTTCAGAAATGACATTTTTGAAAATTTCTATTTCGTGATTTTTTGGTAATCAAAAATCGTCTAAAAATTTAGAGTATTATTCAAAAAATTCTAACAGTTTTATTCTTGAGAAATTTTTCCAAACATTTATAATTGTCGAGAAAAAATCATCGATATTTGATCTTTTTCAGGATTTTTAATAACGATTTTTGATTGTTCCAAAAATGACGAAATCGAAGTTGACAAAAGTGTCATTTAAAAAATCTGAAAAGGTGAGAGTATTTTTCGATTGATTCTAAGACATTTTTAATCTTAGAACATTTTTACCAGTCCGTAGCTTTAAAAAAAATAAGAAGTTTATACAAAAGTATTTTTTTGTACAATCTCTAATTAATGTGTAATCTTTAAAAAATCGGGACATTTGGGACTTGTGTTAAAATATTTTATGAATAATTTTGTGACCGTTTTATTTCACATTCATTATGATGTTTTGGTTATCTACAATTAAATGCTATAATTTACCATGCTGTTTCATTAATCTAATATGATGTATTTTAAATTTTCGGATGACATGCGGCCCGCAATATATTCGTTGTACCACCCAATGGCCCTTCTATAGAAAAAGGTTGCCGACCCCTGCTCGAAAGGTTAAGGACGGCTCCTAAAAAAAGGAATAAACAATCGAAATACAGTTGATGAAGTAAATTAATGGCAGCTGCGATATTCTTTGGGAAAGGAGTGACCCCAAAAAACGAGCTCTTTTAGCCTGTTTTTCAAACACCTGTAACTTTACCTGGAATTGATGAAATTATGCTCAACTTATAAATGCTCAAAGTTTTTGTCTCATCATAAGTTAGTGCGGAAAGAAGATTTATTGCTCAAGACCCTGTACATCCCCTTAAATGAAAGGTTAACTAACCCTCCATTTTTCCATTACGCACATGCGAGAAAAAGCATAATTGCTACCGCTCAATAAAAAAGGTTGTTTTACTACAAACAATATATGGTTTCCGAAGTATTTTTACCTCCTGAACACGAATCCATGGTCAGGTTAGGCCCATCGCCTATCAGTCTTCAGCAAATCCTCGAAAATCTTAATTTTTTTGAAGCTTCGAGTTGAGGAAGCAAAAAAAAAAACATTGGAAACCATGTGTCACACTGCATATTCGGTCACTTCTCGAAAATCTTCATTTTTCTGAAGATTTTTGACGATTTGCTGAAGACTGAGAGGTTATGGGGCTAACCTGACCACGGATTCGTGTTCAGGAGGTAAAAATACTTCGGAAACCATATATTGTACATATGTAGTAAAACAGCCTTTTTTTATTGGGCGGTAGCAATTATGCTTTTTCTCGCATGTGCGTAATGGAAAAAAAGGGATGCACAGGGTTTGGAGTAATAAATTTTCTTTTTCGCACTAGCTTATGATGAGACGAAAATTTTGAGCATTTATAATAGGGTGATTTTTTTTCAACTATTTTTTATTTTTGCAGTCCCCACTTGAAATTTTGTTGAATATGTCGAAAAAAAATCCCTGAAAGTTACAGCCCTTAATATTAATTTTAAGTACTTTCGTGAAAAGATTTTCCATTTAAAATACACATAAATCGAAATTTTTTTTTCAAATTTCTATAATTCGGTCGCATTTTATGCTATTACATTGGTCTTGGTCTCGATTTACTCAGAATAAAACACTCTACAAAAGTGCCATTGCAGCGAAAATGTAACTTGTACTGATGAGTTGGTACGGGTCGCTGAAGTTGATTTTTACCAAAAATTCTCTTTGTTTTTTGCTGTTATCTCCTAAATTATTAATTTTATCAAAAAAACGTAAAAGAAAAATTTGTTGAAAATTTAATTTACTACAAAAAAAGTCCCTATGACCAAATTGCTGAGATTAATATTTCTTCAGATATTAGACTTTAACTTATGAGTAGTAGTACAAAAATTTCAAACGTTTGCTTCAATAAACCGTAAAAATGTTGTACTACTCATAAGTCTAATATATCAAGAAATATTAATCTCAAAAATTTGGTCTATAGGACCTTTGTTGTAGTAAATTAAATTTCAACAAATTTTTCCTTTACATTTTTTTGATAAAATTAATAATTTCGGAGATAAGAGCAAAAAAACGAGAATTTTAGGTAAAAAATTAACTTCAGCGACCCGTACCAACTCACCAGTACAAGTTACATTTTCGTTGCAATGGGCACTTTTGTCGAGTGTTTTATTCTGAGTAAATCGAGACCAAAAACCAATGTAAAAACATAAAATGCGACTGAGTTATAGAAATTTGAAAAAAAATTGATATACGTGTATTTTAAATGGAAAATCTTTTCACGCTTTGGGGAAAGTACTTAAAATTAATACTAAAGGCTGTAACTTTCAGGGATTTTTGTTTCGACATTGAAACGAAATTGTTGAAAAAAAAATCACCCTAATTTATAAGTTGAATTTCATCAATTCCAGGTAAAGTTACATGTGTTTGAAGCACAGGCTAGAAAAGCTCGTTTTTTGGGGTCACCCTTTCGAGTACAGAGATTTTAAATTCGTCGTTCGTCGTATTCCGAGGGGTTGTGAAAGGTGCGACCGTGGAGCCTGAGAGACCGAGGGGGCCCGCCCCCTCGGAGGCTCCTCGGCCGCCGTCCATGGCGGGCGGCCGTTGCCCGAAATAGCGCGTACCGTCCATGTATGGCTCGGCTCGGGCGGCGACGCAGTCGCACGGCGTCTCCCAAATAAGACATCCGCGTCGGGGTGGGCGGCGCGTCGCGGCGGCGGATTTCACAAACGCGGCAAGGTGTACGGGCCTCCAAAATAGTACCTCTGGCCAAAAATGCACGCACGAAACCTCGCTTTCGACTCCACGTCGCCGGCTCTTTCTTGCTGCCCGCGCGCTTAGTTCCAACTCTCGCCCGACGGAGCTCCGTCAGTTTTCAGTTTTATTCATTAATGCTTTTCTCTTATGTGAACTCTTGTAAGTATGGAACCGCCTCGAAAACGGTTTTTTCTTCGCAGTTTAGTGTTTGTAAAAGAATATTTTAAGCCCTTGACTGCCACGGTTATTTCTTGAGATGTGCGCTGACTACCTAATTTAGAAACTTTGGCAATGCGACTAGACATTATTTATTATTTCCAATGTGTTTTGACCCGCTGAACATCGTGGCTTTGTGAGAATTTGACCTAGATCCTCCGAAATGCCAATTTTGGGAGGAAATTACCCCAGAAATGGCTCAACTTATAATGCCAGACATATAATTTCTAACGCATTTTAACCCACTGATCATCATGGTCTTTTCTGAATTTGTTTTACACATGCCAAATTATCATAAAGTCCAAAGGGTCTCACCGGGTTTCCATATGAAATCTGCACTGGCGTCTTTGTTGGCATTGGTGCCTTTATTATATTGCTAGTTGTTGAAAATAATTTTTGGCCAATTATCAAATTATATCAATATTGGAGCACTTGGCCCAAATTTTGACAACACCACAATGTTCAACGGGTCAAAATATCTCGGACATGGTACAACTTGTCAAAATAACAGTATATAAGTAAATGCTGCACATAACTTGAGTGTATGAGGACAAAGACTCTTTTAAGTTCTAGTCTGTTTTGGGTGCCAAGTGAACCCAATAAACCCCAGTATCATGTTCACCATCCCCAAAAATATAGGAATAGGGTGACTGTGGGTAAATGCACTCATGAAAACTATTAATTGCAATTTAATGAATTACTAGAATGTCAAAAATCAATTAAAATAAATTTCAAGTGTTGTTATGTATTCTCTAATATTTGGCCAACGAAAAATAGACTTGTATGTCATTGGAGTAAGTCCAATGACATACAAGTCTATTTTTTAAAAGTTATCTTAACCCCTTGGTTAAGATAACTTTTAAAAAAATTTCGCCTTGCACCTTATACAGGGCATTTCAAAATTCACTATGAAGGTTTTAAGGACGTATTTCTGAAATCAAAATAAGACTTTTTTCCCTATAAACATGTGTGCCAAAATGCACCCCCTCCATACTGCAGCCATAGTAAATTGCAAGAAAAAAAATCGATTATTTTGAACTGTGAGCAGTTATGCCTCAAATCTCCTGAAAATTCGCAAGCCCTTGTTCCTTTAGACGCTTTATTTAGTTTTGCTCGAAAATGGCGTGATTTTAGGAGAGCACTGAAGGAGTCCACACTTTTTACACAAAATTGGTTTTCTCGAAAACGGTTACTTGTATAAAAAAAAGAAAACCACAAAGAGGCCAAAATGTTACCAATTTCTCATGCCTGACTAGATGATGTTATTTAATTTTAAAATTGCAGCCATCAAAATTGTAGACCCCCCCTCAACTCCATCCTAAAATTTAGATTTACGCCATTTTTGAGACAAAAAATTAATACAGTGACTAAAGAAACAGGATCTTGCAAATTTTCAATAGATTTGATGCACAACTATTGTCACATATAATAAAAAATGTTATATATACCAGAGATCAGACTACATTAGTCTTATGTTTTCGGGGTCGCTGAATCCGAATCCGGGGTCTGTGTAACCTCGTCAGGTCAGAATTTGTTCATAACCTCAAAAAAAAAAACACTTCAAAATAATTAAAATTGCCCTTTTCGTTTGTAGAAAATAAAACTCGTCCACATACGTTTTCGGGGTCAAAAGAGTACACTATCAGGGAAAAAATATAAAATTTAAGGTTAAGGACAATATGTGACCTTACCGTGGACCCCATATTCGCGCTCAACGGCTCGAAAAACATAAACAGATCCTGTACATTATGTCAGTATGAGGCCCAGGTTTACATTTTTCGGTAACAAAATCGGTTATTTTGGCAGTTTTAAGGTTATTTTGAGGTTAGGTACGAATGTGTTAGGTTAGCAGTAAACGTTGACCTAGTAGGGTAAACATGACTCCGAAATCTTATAAGCATGCCGGATTTTATTTTCTATAAACAAAAAAGAATGATTCAGATATTTTGATGTTTTTTAATGACGGAGGCAATTCTAACCCGATGAAGTCAAACAGATCCTGTATTCGAACTCACCAACCCAGTTTCCGTGTTTATTGAAACAAGGTTTCATTTTCCAACGAAAAGACTAGTATTTTGGTGGTATTTCTTGAGGTTAGGGATGACTATTGAGCTCATATTTAGATCGAGTGACCCTGAAAACTTATGAATGCGTAGATGATCCTATGTCTACGAACAAAGAGGGTTATTTTAACAGTTATTTTGATCTGTTTTGGGGTTAAGGACGAATTCTGACCCGATGAGGTCACACAGACCCCGAATTCGGATTCAGCGACCCCAAAAACATAAGGCTAATATGGTCTGGTCTTTGATATAGGCAACAGTTTTTTTTTTTATTTTGTGTGCCTAGTGTAGATAGTAACATTTAAAATTTTTCTAGTTGAGGTTAGTTTTCAGTTTCCAGAAATGCTCGATCGAAGTTAGTGTCTTTGCATAGACTTTTTCTCTTTTCCATGGGACCAGAAAGCTTGTATATCTAAGGAACGCTAAGAACACATGCATAAGACATATTATTCTATACGTTTAACCCCATTACCTCATTACTTTGTTACCCCATAATCCGGGGCAGTGCAATAAAGTATAAAACTAAACTCTGAGAAAAAGTGAAGTTTAAACATCAGACTACAATAAAGTCAGATACTATAAAATACTTGGCTCATTAACCTCATTATTCTACTGCATTGAACGTCAAAATCTCATAACTTCACTACCCTATAAACCCAATACTCCATAATTCCATGGCTCGAGATGTACGAGTGAGTTGACCACCGCGTAACTTGAATTGAATTAAAAAACGTACATAATATCCAATAGAACGTCAAAATCTCATAACTTCACTACCCTATAAACCCAATACTCCATAATTCCATGGCTCGAGATGTACGAGTGAGTTGACCACCGCGTAACTTGAATTGAATTAAAAAACGTACATAATATCCAATAGACGTCCAAAAAAAACAAAATGATTTGAGCTAATTAATGTAAACTGGCTCATGTAACCCCATAACACTACCATTCTAAACCCCATACAAAACCCCATAACCCAATATTATCCAATGGTAAAATGGATTGCTGATTTTTATATGTTTGAGATTGGGTAGCAACACTGAAGGCTGAAAACATTAAATTCAGTGACCTCAGAAAGATTTTGCTACGAATATTCAATTATTTTCCCCATAAATGGGGTGTGACGGCCACAATATTGGACCCGCCATTTTGTTTTTAAATTCTTAACATCAGATTTATAATCAGCGACCTTGGGAACCCTTTTTTGAAAGTTTGATCCTCAGTATCCACTCTACAGAGAAGTGAAAAGTAGCACGAACTTGGAAACTTTCTGTATATTAAAATCATTTGACACACATTTAAAATCGAATTTCGTAGGTGACGAAACAGAAGTAAATTTGGGTTAAAAAATTCTTTGCATACCTTTAAAATAACACTACAAGATTCATCTAGACAACTGAAATATATTTTTTTATGATACACCGATTTTTGTGTTGAATCCTATAATTTCCTTTTTAGCAGTAATCAAGCAGCCTGTCTTTCTACAAGATTACGTTACAAGCCTAAAACACTCATAAACTATTATGTCTGACAACACCTACGCAACTTCCTATTGATTCGTTAAAAACAAGAAACAAATAGCTGCAACTAAGCTTCACTTCAAAAAAAGTCTAAAACCAAATTTTTCACTCCGTATTCACAAGTCCGTATAACAACCTACTTCAGTTCTAAATTTAAAAAATGAACGAACAAGATATTTCAAATACAGCAGAGGCCGAGTGTTAGCCGTCCATAAATAAATTAAGAATTTAAATGCTTAGCTTCTATTCCGACTACGCGACCCGAATCGTTTTTCGAATGATTCAGATGGGCAACATTTTTTTTTACACACAGTCGCGTGCCCTACCTTTTTGTATTTTTAAAAAAGTAGCGGGCGATACTAAAATCATGAAGAAAACGTGCTAAACGATACGGAATCTCTAAATGAGTCATTCTAATTCTTTGCCAAGATGTCTAATGTTGTGTAGTAGCCTATTATGTATATCTTGGCTTTAATTCACTTATGCATTAGGTGAAAATAGAATCGAGCAACCCAGTGAAGCCTTATGCATTATATTTTTTGTCAACGTTCTTTTTTCACTAACCTCTTTTTAACCTTTTCATTCTAAATTTATAATTCTTTAGGCAATACACAACTACATATTTATAAGTAAAATTTATTATATTAGTATAATTGAAAACAAGTTTATATTAAGTAAGAACTATTATCATGACTGGTTCCGTTCTAATACTGGTACTATAAAGTATTGCTACAATGTACCTAGTGATATTGATAAAAATTAATTCTTAATTAATTTTTTAACAACATTACTACATGTTAGCAATACTTTTTAATTGTTTTACCACAGATGACTTACCAAATGTTTTCCTTAACTGAAAAAAGACATGAAAGTATGAAATAAAAACGAACGAAACATGAAAATCTTAATGTATATGTAAAAATCAAGTAAGAAAAAATTAAACAGTGAATATAGTTAATGTAGGTACATATGTACTCGTATATGCTAATTAGTCCTTTGAATCCCAATGTTTTATAGTTTGAAATAATAGTATAGACCAGGATGTGCTAGGAAATGCTTCTGGAGTGTCATAAGAAATGATAATTTCGATGTGCGCCAGGTTAAAAAGAAAAGAAAGAAAAGTTATTATCAAATAAGATTTAAAAAAAATCTCTAAAATATACGTTTTCTCTCTCTTCTCTTCTAGATAACTCGAAAACTATTCATTTTATAGAAAAATTGAAGAAAGAAAGTTTTTTTTCAACCACTTAGATTATAGATACGACCTTCTGGTCATTGGTCAGAAAACTTTGTGATATGATGAAACAACACACCAAATTTTGTTGAAATCCATCTTATAGTTTTTGCACGATAATTTTGCAAAAATAAACGGATTTTAAAGTTAAAAAAAATGTTCGACAGCTTGAATGCACTTTTATGCATACAATATTTTTATGCAGGCTGCGTAAGGCGTTTTTACGGCTCTATAAAGTTTTGAAAAATCCTTTTTTTTTCACATTTGTAAAATCATGTAAAAACTATTAACTAAACTATAAATTAAAACTGTTTTAATCTTCTGAATATATAACAAAATGATGAATAAATAACAAAACTACTGATAACTAATTACCAAAAAAAAGTATTGAGAACAAATAAATGTTATTCTGGCAAACTTATAGTTTAGTTTAACAAAAAAATTATATTCTTATACACAGAGCAATAAAAGAGCTCTACAAATTAAATACAATCGAAACATGCGAGATATCGCAAAAAAAAAAAAACAAATAGGTCAGAGTCTAATTACAAAAATGCTTATTTTGACTGCCATATCACCATTTGGACGTTTTCCACGAAACACCGAACTACTACACTTTTCTCGACGCGCGTTTCGCCAACCAAGTTTGCATCTTCAGGAGAAGATTGAAACTGTTTAAAAAGTTTTAACATTTTCCTGAAGATGCCAACTTGGTTGGCGAAACGCGCGTCGAGAAAAGTGTAGTAGTTCGGTGTTTCGTTGAAAACGTCCAGTTTTGTGTTTCTATGCCGAAGGTTCCAGTACCCACTCCAATATCACCATTTGATTGTTAACTGTTTTCGAAAGATGACGTCATCCTTCGAATGGCGACACTATTTCACTATTTTTGGTGATAAGACATTACAATAATTATGTTACAATCCAACATTAACAATAACATGCAGGCCAACTGGTTCTCAAGTTGCCAATCATTGACATATTGACAATAGGCAAGATTATGTACAAATTCACTGATGGTGAGTATATATGGAAAGCAGGGATGGCAACAGAACCGGTTCTTCAAAAGCGGTACGGTTCCTCTTCCAGAACCGCTTCCACTTTGTCACAAAAGGAACCGCTTCCAAGAGCTGTTCCGGGATTTTATTTTGGAAGCGGTTCTGGAATCAGGACCGGTTAACATTTTTGTGCGGTATTGGAAGCGTTCCCGTTTTTAAAAAAGATGGAACCGGTCCAAAATATATTTTACCGGTTCTCGTTTGGAAACGGTTCTGGAAGCGGTTCTTATATAGGAACCGGTTCTTTGTGCAATTTATAATACAGAATTTTAAGAAGAGGCGATATTATTAGACTAACGGCTATATCGGCAGAATCAGGGATCAGGGATTGCGAAATGAGGTTTTAAAAAAAATTACAGAAAGTTCTTAATGGAGTACACTGGTTAAACTTAATTACGGCTTCAAAATCTGCACACACGTCGTTATTGTCGGTCGAAACGCAATACCCGGCGATATTAAAGAACTCCTTTTGTAAGTTTAAACATGCTTTTTATGAAGGCATAAACGAATCATTTTGATCGCCAGTCAAAATTTGGTTAGATTTTGAGAAGATTGCACCGTTTAGGGGTAAGACGTAAATTACGTCATGAATAGTTAGTTTTCCCTTCCTTACAGATCACAAGTGTACCGAAAGTGCGTGCATCCCTCTAGGTTGGTTGTGTAACGTTTTGGATTGTTGTGATCCTAAAATAATTATTGTTTATTTTTGTTAGTATTTTTGATTATGTTAATATTTTTATTTCCACATTCCACGTTCGATATTGAACATAAAAGTGATAATTAATGCACATAAAATTATAATCAACTAAATGACTTTTAGTTTGCTTCATCTGATCACCGGAAGCCCGAATTGTAACGTTAAATATTTCGGAGTAGAAAAAACCACTCTGAAGCTCCTTACTTTAATTGATTTTTTGTGCCAAAAATGTGACCATACTTGGCCCAGATAATATATTCGATATTTTCTCCTATTTTTTGTAAGTACAGTAAAACTCGGACATAACGCTTCCCGAATATAGCGTTCTCCCGGGTATATCGCTTTTTGATATAATACCCTATTACGTGAGGGAGGAGGGAGGTTAAAAAGTGTTCTACAGTACATAGTGTAATGTAATTTACGGACAGCCCCTAATGGTTAAACCAATAAGAAGAAAAAATACCCCAGGAACCGGTACGGAACCGGTATTCGTACCGGTTCTTACGAAATCATCCCATTACCGTTTAGAAAAGGAGCGGTTTTGGAACCGGTTCCAAAATTCCCGAAACAGCGGTGTTACGTGCTCAGTTTGCGCTACTGTAGAGTATCTGGCTCACTAATTGCCGATATTTAATAGCTTATTAGTTCCGCGTGAGGGCGCTGTTGTTCCGTGCTTGCGGGTTCGCCAGTGTGCACTCTGTCCGGTTTTCTATAGTCCATGGTCATCCTGTCGAATTTTGGATGAACGACGGCCATTAATTTTTCATTTCCTGTAGCTATTACACGCGTCGAGTCGTAGAATTGCATTTTGGCATCCATTAATTGGGATTTAAACGCTCGATCCGTTCATTGAATCATGACTGTGTTGAGGCATATATTTTCGTTTGGTTGAGTCGAGTTTCAATCTACGTTTCTGTAGGATATAAAATTAGTTACAGAGGATTGTTGTCTTCCAACATCGGACTAGTTGTACGTTGTGAACGTAGTTCTGGGGTTACCAGAATCTACACTAATCACGTTACCCCCCTTGACGCGTCACCTATTGATATTGCTGTATTGGGTGTTTGTGGAGAAGTGCCGTGCCCTCAGAGTGAGGTAATTAGTTTTCTTATGTGTTATTACACTGACTTTACATACGTAGTTTTGGGGTTAAGTTCTGGCCACTTAGAGTGCCTTCGTCGTGTACAACCACTTTTTCTTTAGGGTCCTTGGTGAGGGTTCCTTGGTACGGGTCATTGGTCCTTGGTACGGATCCCGGAGTACAGGTTCCTTGTTAGGAGTTCTAAGTTGACGATCTCCAGAGTGTGGAGCTGTTGTGCCAAGTTTCGAGCGCTTGGTTCGAGTTCTACACCCCCGAAGTAGGAATCCAGTGCAAGGCTTGCTGTACGTCCCCTTGCAGAGGATTGAACCCGAACTATAGAGGCACCCTTTTTATAATTCCTTTTTTTTTATTACAACAACTGTTCCAGTCACGTGAGTGTGTCATTCCGATCGAAATTTACTTCGCGGTATAATATAATATTGTTATTTTACATCACAGTCTACATATAGTTTGGGTAATTTATTACTTTTACGGCACTATAACACTTATAACATTTTTGTATATAAATGTAAACCAACGGTAGCTACCTGCGGAGAGTACGCTGATATACTTTGTGGTTTTCTTTTGTTAAGGTTACATAGTTAAGGTTTTTTTGAGTAGTTCGTATCGGTGTTAAGGCCGAATTACACCCCCCTGTAACTGACTGTGCTGTTTCGTCTTAGTAAACGGTGTCTATTTATGTTTAAAACAATGTGTTTTAATTGTCCTAGCCCCGGGGAACGAGAAAAATCTACTATCTAGTCTTTTTGCTCTTTGTTACCACCAAATTGAATAATATTTATTAACCACTAATCTGGGGTACAGTATGCCCTGAGAAGAAGAGAGCTAGTTAAATAAATAAAAGTCGTGGCACAGGACTACTTTCCGGGCAAAGCAAGTGTCACGACTCTGAGTGGACCAGAGTGCCCCTTTTAGAGTCAATAATAACTAGACTCCTGCTGGAGTCCATCTCAGTTGGACTCCAGCTTGGACTTGGCTTCCACTTTTGGAAGCGGTTCTCTACTGGTGGAACCGCTCCGGAACCGGTTCCGAACCGCAAGAACCGCTACTTTTGCCATCCCTGATGGAAAGACTTAATTTGTACTTCACACTGTATTCTGTTCCTCAAATCCTCTATATTTTGTAGTCTGACGATATAGAATTTTGCCTTCAAACGTCCCCAAAGAAACTATTCAAGAGGCGTAAGATCTGGATATCTAGGAGGCCACTCTATTGGTTCTCTTCTACCATTTCAGTTCCTACAAAAAAAATCACTCGACCTCCGAAATTTTTGAATCTCAAACAGGAGCAAAGTTCGGTGATGCGTCGTCTTGATGAAACTAGACAGCAGTGTTTGTTATAGTTATTTTTTTTGCGAAAACTTGGTTGTTTCGGTTTTGTTCAGTTTGTGCAGTAAGTACCTACTTTTGCCGCTGTACCTAATATAGAATTATTTGATATATAAAATAAACATAAATATGTAATGAGTTAATCAATATGTGTCTACAGCATCTGTTGCATTCATAAACGCTTTTTGACAATGCGAATAATCATTTTTTTGGCACATATCATATAGTACGATTGTTTAAACATATTTCATGAAATCAATTTTAACCTTCATTATGTGCGCCTTATGACCTAAATATGTCAACATTTATTTCAGTGACAAACTGCTTAATATTTTATGATTAAAAATAACATTTTTATAAGACTTTTCTGTCCTCTCTTATGCGTGACATTTCAAGGAAATTTTTTTATATCTATTATAATTTATTTTTATAGCTCTATGCTACATTTTTTTAAGCCAGTACAATGCTGATATTTTATGTGGATTAAAAAAATTGAAAACTATTTTATTATTAACTCAGAGGCATCTAGAAAAATTATTATTCCAGCTGTTTGTTTCAATAATCTTAAATATAATATTTCTAATACATTATTGTAATTGGCATATATTGCTTTACAGTAGGTTCGTAAGAGTAAAAGAAAATTGAATTGCATATATACTACACTTTAGAAAAACCAAAATCAAGAATGTTATAAAGATTTTTTTCCCAACCGGCTGTTGTTTATAGAAATTGGAGCGTTGTCATTGATCTCAAACTTACGTACTATTTCAGTTAATATGAACCTGTCACTTGTCAGTGACTGTAATTAGTTGTGTTGAAGCTAAAGTTGATTACCTGTGTTGAAGCTAAAAAAATATCCAGGAAGTAAAATATACATATAACAAACATTATTTTCTATTGTCTTCTAGTAGATCGATCTATGTATTTTCGCAAATTGAGTGTAGTGCAGTTTCAAACTATTATTTATACAATTTTCTCTTAATCAAGTTTACCAGTTTACGAAATTTAAGTGTACCAGTCCCAAAATGTCTTCCTAAATGTGTATCTACTTTTTTTAAAATGTAAAGTGAGGTTAAGTAGATGGATATTGCTTGAATAGAGTGCCGTATAATTATTCTTGTTTTTACGCTTGTACAGTGTTAACCTTAGGAGAAAGCAAGACAAGTAAACAAATCTTGAAGGTGAATTTATTGTTGAAAGTTTTGGCCAATGCTGCAAGGTGACAAAGGTTAACACTGTTCAGGGTTACCTCAGGGTGCATACAACGTAATCCGAACATGGAAATATTAATCCAATTAATTTATTTTCTGAAAAAGAGTCGACAATTTTATTTAGTTTTCGCTCGATTTCTTCCAACATTCATATACTATAAAGAATATAAAGGAAGAAGCATTATTTTTGTTTCATGTCCTAAATCTTCAGCCCGCATTCGGTATGACTTGATGTAAATAAGAACTCGATTAATTTACAATGCCTTTTTTCATCAACAATTAAAATGTTTATTTTTCCTGACAACGTTTACCCTTTACCCTACGATGTTTTACTCTTGATAAATTTCCCTAAAGCTGATGATAAAAAATAGTAAAATCTAATAAGGGCGTACCAGATACACAAACATTTTTAAAACCCCATGAGTGTTCGATTTACCAGTTGATAAGCTGCAGCTTCATTTTTTCTCATAAACATTTCATGTTAACAAAATTCAGTTTGTATAAAGGGTTAGTACAAAGTCCCGGAACGGCCAAATAACTTTTTATTTGAGATTTTTTGAAGTATGGTATAGATATGTACTCGAAAAAAATTACATTTTAAGTTTTTTTTGGACTTCCGGGGTCATTGCAAATGCTTCGGACTTATTTTTTTTTAATGGGACACCCAGTAGATTTTTATATTTTTCGATGCAGAATAAAAAAACTACTTTCATAACTATCAGCATTTATTGTTAATTGTTAATTTTTATTAATAAGAGTGCAGAACAAAAAAAATCTTAAAAACTACAAAAAAAAACTGGACGTTTTCCACAAAAACGCCGAACTACTATACTTTTCTCGACGCGTGTTTCGCCAACTAAGTTGGCATCTTCAGGAGAAGATTAAAAGTCAACAATTATACTCTCCTGAAGATGTCACTTAGTTGGTGAAACACGCGTCGAGAAGAGTATAGTAGCTCGGTGTTTCGTGGAAAACATCCAGTTTTTTTGTTTCTGCGCCGAAGTTTCCAGTAATCACTCCAGGATTAAAAACTACAGATAACGTAAAATCAAAATATTTTTGAAAACAACTTTGAGACTACAAGAAAGACTGAGACTACAGGAAATGTTCAAAATGTGCTCCGTTTACAACTTGGCAGAATACATCTCTGCCAAGTCTATCAAAAATGTCTCATCTATCAAAAATGTCTCATCAAATTTATCACTTGAGGAATAATATGGTTAAATTCTTCAGTTATTCGTCCTTCTATCTGTTGTGGATTATTTGGCCGATTGTTATACACTTAGTATTTCAAGTGATCCCACGAAAAAATCCAGTGGTGTAAGTCAAAAAGAACAACTGGACTGAAAGACTAGCAAAGAAATTTGTCCTCTGCGTCCGATCCAGAGTGAAGGAAATATTTCCTTCAAATAATTACAGGCCCGGCAGAACATATGGGTATAGTGGGTAGTTCTACCCACTCGGAAAATTCCGCGTGGGTAAAATACCCACTCGGAAAATTCCGCGTGGGTAAAATACCCACTCGGAATTTTACGACAATTTTCGGAAAAAGCATCGTCCTCAAGCGAATATTATTGTTTTTTTTTGCATTTATCGCGGCCTGACCGACGAACTAGATTTGGACAAATTATTAAATGAGTTTATTTCGCGAATATATGTTATCGATCTGTGATGAGCAACATTTAGTCTACGTGTAACTTTATGATATATTAAACATGTTTGTAACATTATTTTGTTGATATGTCATATTTTGGTGATGTTTTTTATTCATAAGAAAATTGTATAAAAAATGTAAATAAATAATACTATTTTCTATTATTCACCATTGTAAAGTTCTCTTATTCAACAAAATTACGTGGCGGAGTTCCATCTTGTTGGAACCAAATATTCTCGTTTGGATGATTAGGTCTGTTTGGATTTGGAAAGAGAGCTACAAGTGCTGGTACAGTATCGTTCCAAAAAAATAAATTTAAATATCAATCACCGTTTAAATGTCCTCTTATGAAAAATGATCCTGTGATGTTGTTTACAAACACATCAGCTCCCACGTTTACTTTTTCAGGATGCTGCGTATGGACTTCTTCTATCCAATGACGGTTTTCAGATGACCGGTAACGGCAATTGTTAACCTTACCATTGAGATAAAAAGTTGCTTTATTAGAAAATGCAATTTGATTCTCTAAATTAAACTGTTATCTGATAAAGTCTTTCAATAATTCACAAAAATTTCATCTGGCCATCTGAATCATCATTCAACTCATGACCAATTTTGAACATGTTTTTAACATTAACCATACTTTTACTGATTTGGCGATCCAAAAAAACCGTATTAACAAAGTTTCAACGTCTTCAAAAGAATGTTGACGATCACCATATCCACACATCATCAAGATGTCAATTCGCTCAAATTATGAAAGTTCCATTGTCATTTTATAATTGTGGAATTAAGAAAGGAAACTAAAAAAGATAGTGACAACAACAGATTATGTGAACATGAGAGATGACAGTGGCGGTTGGTGATATTTCAGTTAGCCATATCTTGAAAAGGACGCATGGGACCCCCTTCACTTTTTAGGTGATGACTATACACCTCTTACAGAAAGGATTTATAGTGAAAAAACCGTCAGCAAAGTTTGCGCAAAATTTTTTCAAATCAACTGCAGAACACCCTGGGATCTCAGTACTGCTCTGTGGAATATTTGCAGTGTATTTTTTTTTCATAATCCTTATATTTGTTTCTAACAAATATATGTAATATAAGACGTTTTTCGATTTCTAACAAAAAATTTTTTTTTTCAAAAAGTTATGGCCATTTTAATTTTATATTTAATTTAACGGGTATAACTTTTTGAAAAAAAAATATTTTGTAACAAATCGAAAAACCTCTCCTTATATTTGTTTATAGATTATGAAAAAAAAAATACTGCAAATATTCCACAGAGCGTTACTGAGATCCCAGGGTGTTCTGCAGTTTTTTTTGAATTTTTTTTCGCAAACTTTGCTGACGGTTTTTTTCACTATAAATCCTTTCTGTAAGAGGTCTATAGTCATCGCCTAAAAAGTGAAGTGGGTCCCATGCGTCGTTTTCAAGATATGGCTAACTGAATTATTACCAACCGCCACTGACTTTGTCTGTAAGCAACTAAACTAAATAAAATTAATGTCTGGAAAAATAATTATTTTAGGCAAAAAATATTTTTATATTTTCCTATAAATATATTTTCCTATAAGTATATTTTCCTGTGAAATACATACATATTAAAATATTATTTCTTCTAAAATTTGAATATTTAATTTTTAATTAATTCCATGTATATTTAAGTTTTTTGTTTAATTGTAAGTATATTTTGTTACACAAAACTTTGTTCAGCATTGGTTGACTAGTGACTCCAAATTTTCTAGACAGATTTACCAACATAAGTTTTTATTTCTAGATATACTAATAGTGTAAGGTCGATTGTGAATGACACGGTGATTATTAAGTGATGTGATTTTGAGTGAAAATTACAAACCAACAAAAAACAATACCTAAGTCAATTACTACTTCCATACCCAATGTTTTCTCGCCCTAAAATGATATATGATTATCAGACATATTACAAAAGAAATTCAGATTTTCAGTATTCTAGCAAAATATTTTTTTTCTATTGGTGAAGCAACAAAATTGATTTTAGACATTCCATTTTTCACGCCGTTGTACAATGGAAACAGTTCTTTTAAAAGTATAGACAGGCATTTAAACCATTTATTTAAAACATAAATGTTATGATTATCAAAATGGATTTGTATTTTATCGTAGCTTTTCCAAACTGTCTAACAACATACTATTTGCATTAACGTCTATGTACTTTTATACGTAGTTAACCAATACGGTTATTTGGCAAACTAAGGTGATTAACAGGCAGTTATAATAAGACTAAGTAACCAAAAAAAATCCTGCTTTATAAATATACGACAAGTTTACTTGATTTTTATTTTCAAAAGATCTTTATCTTCTTCATTTTAATTTTATAGAATATGTTTGCTTAATAAAATGTTTCCCTGTCTCCCTTATAAAATTGTTATTCTTTTGTATGCATATTTTTCTGTTTAAATTTAAAATATAATACAAAAAAACTAAACCCCTCATTTTCTAATAGACTTTTAAAATTAAGCCAAAGCCAGTTGAGCCGATAACTGGGACTGTATATAAATTGTTAGGTCAGTGACTTAGGTTAGCTGTGTGCAATAATCACAAATTAATTTAATACACTTGATTTTTAAAGAAAAAGTACCTATTTGTATGGCGAGTGAGATGAATATGTATTTTAACTATCCCTTGCATTTTTTAAATATTCATAATAATTTATATAAAGTTTTTGGAAGGATTTGATATTCCAATTACTTCTTAAATGAACAATCACTGGTACTGTTACGTATAGACAGGCATTTAAAACATAGATGCCATCATTACCAAAATCAATTTCAATTTTATCGTAGCTTTTCCAAACTGTCTACCCGTATACTATTTGCATTAACCTGTATGTACTTTTAGAATGAAATTAAACAATAAGATTATTCGGCAAACTAAGATAATTAAGGGGCAGTTAAGTTACTGTTGAAAACATTTCTGTAGCTATTAATAAATCCGTTACGATTTGTACTTAAATGGGCTGTCTTTAAATTCAGCAGGCTTCAATGAGAACAATATCACACGCTTTCGGAGTCGCTGCGGGAAGCCAGAATGGAATAAAATTTTATATTTTTAGCATTACACTGCCGAAACGTAAATATTATAGACCAAATGAATCATAAACTGTTTTTCGGATGCGGCCATAGTTTAAAAACGCGATACACGGTTTATATTTAGAGAAACCCCTCAAAGGTTATTGAACATGTCTGAAAAAGTATACATTACCATAAATAATACACATTACTCGATATATTGCTTATTACTATAATTAATGAATATTGCAAGTATTATGTAGGTACCTATTATATTATAATGTTACAATTAGACTTTGTTATCAATTAAAACTTAATTTATTAGCAAATTATGAACTATTACTGGACTGGGTATATTGAACGAAATACGTGTTATATAACTGTTTCTTAATGTTCTTGATTCAAAATGTTTACAGTGATATTAATTGTGTTTAGTTTACCCCCATATATAAACACAAGGTGAAATTTTAATGCGCATTTTATCTAGAGAATCACTGCTGTCTAAGGAATTCTGAAATGTAGTAACATGTAAATTTTGCACGCTTTTTTGTAAGAAATTGGCAGTAATAACCATCATTACTTTTTTTGAGTAACACACTCCCATTTCAATTAAAATGAATTTGTAAATGCTATACCGCGTGTTCAGCTTACTATGTTAGATTTTGCCAATTTCAAATTTATTTTTCTTAAAAGTCGTTAACAGAAACCTTTGTTTTACAAATATTGAACACGTTTTTGTTTTTCAGTCCAAAGCATATGTTTCAAAATATTCTACCATTTCCATTCGTTTGTAACTCTCTAAATTTTTTATCGGTTGCAGTGCCATCTGTGAAAAAATATGACATTAATGTTAGGACCATTCATTTTTTCTGGGGAATCCAAATCTGCAATAAAACATGGGAATTCCCTTTTGAAATTTTAAAGTTCCAGACTTCTCGGGCATCCGGTATTTACAACACGTCCCCGATTTATATAAGGTGTTCCAGCTAAGAGGCTTTCTTTTATTTTTCTTCCATTTATTGTAAATTTAAGAAAAGGAATCAAATAAAAGTTTCCCGAAATTATCCCGTGCTTTTTTTTAATTTGTTAAACTTCCCAATCATACATGGAGCTCTACTCGATGTGATCGCTACACAACTTCGTTATTTTAAATGGAACAACCTATATATTTTAGGTCGACATTATAAACCATACATGGTACATAAAATCCATTGTTTTGGAGAGATTCAACTGTTTTTAAAAAAAAAATATCACACCGACAGCTCTCTAAATGTTTCTAAATAGCGTCTGAACCAAAAACGTTGTCTTGTGATTTGGACAGTTCGATTAGTCAGGAATGACCCTTACTTTTTCCATGCTATTATACCATTACTATTATTTTCACGTTGCAAAATGTTGTACGTTATTCAGTATGTCAGCAAATATCCTACAGTCTTCAACAACAATAACTTTTTTTAAGTGACCCACTACACAGTTGAACACAAAATTATATTGCCTTTAAATTGCCATAAGATTGTCCATATCTAGATCAGTTTTCTAGAAAAATCGGTTCTGAAAAATGTTTGTGAAAATAGATTTAAAAGAAGCAAGTAGGCATTGACAATACTATTTACAGCATTTACTGACAACAATAAACACAAAACGTAGTAAAAATGAAACACAAATGGATTATAATACATATATAATAAACAAGTAAAAACATACAAGTGTTCCATTTAATATAACGAAGTTAAACATTAAAAAATTATTCGTCAAACTTTTTATGTGAAATACAAAAAGTCCAAAGCACAACAAACCAAACAAGCAATACCGATTGTCCCAAAGAATTCTGACCCATTTTGATTGTAATATCTTTTGATCGAATTTAGAAGGATGCGGTTTTCGCCAGTCGATTTGCTATTTCAAATAGTTTTTTTCGTACGGTCAAATTCAACGTTAAAATTCGCGTCTATTTTAAATGTAACGCCCTCTATCTGTTTACATCAAACAAAATCTGCAATCTTCCGCTTTACAAAAATATATAGATTGTTACACTGTACTTTCAAAATTGGTTAGTAATTTGATTTTCAAAAACATCGTGTTTTCAACGTCCCAGAAATTGCTGACCCATTTTGATCGTA
Source organism: Aromia moschata (assembly GCA_029963805.1). Taxonomy (NCBI): domain Eukaryota; kingdom Metazoa; phylum Arthropoda; class Insecta; order Coleoptera; family Cerambycidae; genus Aromia; species Aromia moschata. Next base: position 13,584 of record JAPWTK010001006.1, on the reverse strand, counting down.
TTTATATTTTGACAGAGGGACCTTAGAAGGATGAGGTTTTCGCCAGTCGATTTAGTATTTCAAAAAGTTATTTTTTGTTACTTGTCATACAGGGTGTTTTTAAAATATGGTCAATATCAACATTGAAATTCTCCACTATTTTGAATACAACATCTTATATATGTTTCGCCAAACAAAAGCTGTATTCTTCCGCTTTCCGAAGATGTATAGTTTGTTACACTTTACTTTCAAAATGGGTAGTAATTTAATTTTTAAAAACATTGTGTTTGGACGTCCCAGATAATACTTGCCCATTTTGACTAAAAATATCTGTTACAGAGTGAACTTACAAGGATGTGGTTTTCGCCAGTTTATTTACTTTTTCAGAAAGTTTTTATATTAAATATTTTTTACATACAGGAAGATTTTGAGAATGATTAATTCAAACATAAAAAATACAATTGACTGGAACACCCGTATTATGCCTAATACAGATAAATTATGTATTTTTGTACTTTTTAAACAAATATAATTTATTTCATGTTACCTTAAACGGAACAATAATTAAAATACTTAAACTAACAAGGTGGAATTAAAAAAAGATTAATTTTATTAAATCAAAAAGTAAACATACACAAATTAATAAAAAAAAAAAACTTAAATGTTACGTACATGTTCCAAGTGTCTACCATACTCATATCTACACTTCTGAAATCTAAATTCCAAAACAATAAATCAATTACTCAATTTCTCGAGTAATTCCTTGAAAAAAATGGAATGCAGCTTTTGTTTGACGTAAACATATACCGAGTGTTGTATTCAAAGTAATGGCGATGTTTTACATTGAAACTGTATGATGATGTTTCTAAAACTTCCTGTAAGGCAAGTAACAAGTTTTTAACAGTGCGAAAAAAACTTATTGAAAAAGTAAATCAATTGGCGAAAACCGCGTCCTTCTAAGTTCTCTCCGTGAAAAGATATTTATGATCAAAATGGGTCAGAATTCTCTGAGACACCCGGTATTATAGGTGTTAATTTACGTTACTATACCACTACATTTTTTTTTAAATTGTACTCTTTATTACTGCCACACTTATAAATATAACCTGTTGTAATAAAATGTTTTAGCGAGTTCCTCAAATTCAGTGTAGCAGAATTGAATGTGGAAATAATGCGATTTTTTATTAGCTCAGAATTATTAACATAACACTTCGAAATCCAATCGATTTTGGTATATATGGAGTATACAACAGATTAAGCTGAACAGAACATTTCTTATGTAATCTTCTTCCACAAAACAAATTGCATTTCCAGATAATATATCCTGTCACATTTTTAGGCACACAAAAGTGTACTTCTACAGCAGATATTCAGTTGGCATCACGTGCGTTTGATCCATTTATAGATTTATGTATTCCATTTATAGATACAACTGCCCGTAAATGCCGCGAAATAGGCTACGCTTCTCACATCTAGTACCATTATACATACATTTACATACATATATATACTGGGTGTAACAGGATCATGGTACACCCCCTTTTCTCCTTTAGTTTTCAAGATAATTCATTGAAATTTGGGATATCCTATATACATAATAAGCGACACTGTAAAAAAAAAAAATCCGGTTTCGTCTGAAATCATTTCTCTTAGCTGTAATTTTGTTTGTATTTATCGCACATATTGATACGACATAACAATAAATTACTTATTAATAGTGATAATAAATGGTACTACGGTACCAATATGGTTCCATTTGAAAAAATTGAGTTCTGCTCCAAAAACAATTTTGATGAACTTTATTTGCTCATAAATCACATAATTTAGTATTTTTGACGGGATTTTGATTTTTGTAGCATTACATGGGTCATTTACATTAATTTACATTAATTATTAACTTACAACATTTATATTAATCGGAACCGTCATGGCCCATTTAAATGGAAAACTAAAAATTGTAATTGTAAAAAATATTGACGTTTGAAATGTCACTTATTTGGTATCGTTGAATTCATAAAATTATGCAGAATTCAAAAATGCAATTATATACAGGGTATTCCATTTAAAAATCGAAAGTTAGTGCCACTTCCGGCGAAACCGGAAGTGGAAAAAAAATCACTTGTATATCAAACAGTGCCGTTTATTATGTATATAGGATATCCCAAATTTCAATCAATTATCTTGAAAACTAAAGGAGAAAAGGGGGGTGTACCATGATCCTGTTACACCCGGTATAGTGCTTTCGAAAAGTAACGAATAAATTCAATATTTCTGAAATTGAGAGTTTTTTCGAAAAAATCCTCTGACACGTCGATTTTGTTTTAAACAAAGACACTTTTTGACATACGACCCATATTTGTGACGTCATCGTTGTTCTAGATATGACGTCATCGACAATTTGTTTAAACGTCAACCCCCAATCGACCACGCCATTTGAAACAGCATGTCATTCTACTTACACATCGTCAAAAATTATGGTATGATTACATTAGCGTGAGTATATATGTAGGTTAAAAAAAATGAAGAAAAACGATTTTAAATTTCAAAATACTAAATTTAATGATAATGATTAAGTAGAAAATCAACTAAATTAATTCTTTAAATTGTGCACCGTTGGTTACTGTCACGTAGCCAACGATGCACAATAAGACGATTAATTAATTCTTTTTGAACATTTTCAATAACTTCAGGAGGTATACGATGTATCTCGTGACGAATTCTTGCTTTTAAATCTTCTAAATTCTCCGGTCTAGTAACGTATACTTTGCTTTTTAAGTATCCCCACAAGAAGTAATCTAGGGGTGTCAAATCTGGCGATCTGGCTGGCCACTCAATCGGCTCCCTTCTCCCTATCCAACGATTCACGGCCAGGAAGCACGGACAGGTGCTGCATAATGGTGAGATGCACCATCTTGTTGAAATAAAATGTCATTTCTCGGACGATCACGTTCCTCTATATCTAGATATAAAGTTATTAGTTCAGGAATAAGGTCGTCTCGAAGAAAATCCAAATAGCTCGCACCAGTAAGGTTCACGTCAAAGAAATAGGGACCTAGAATTTCCGTCAACTATGCCGCACCACACATTCACTTTCTTAGGACGTTGAGTGTGATACTCCATCATCCATCGGGGATTCTCGGTAACCCAAAAACGGCAGTTTTGCCTATGGACATAGCCGTTCAAAATAAACGTAGCCTCGTAAGAAAAAATTACGTTTTTTACGAAATGATTATCATTAGTGCATAGCTCTTGCATTTGATCGCAGAATTGATTTCGCCGATCAAAGTCGCCTTCAGATAGCTCATGAACAAGGCATACCTTATAAGGATGATACTTTGCATTTTTTCATAATTTTGTGAACTGTGGACGCTGCCATATTGAAATCAGAAGCCAATTGGTTAAGTGTTGAGTGATGATTTTCCTGTATTGCCAACAAAAAATTAAGTTGACCTTCTTCTGATTTTGAAGGTCGACCAGATTTAGGAAGATCACGAACCTGTCCAAAGTTACGGTATTTAGACTCAATATTGCTTACCATGCTTTGGCTAATAGGATGCCGATCAGGATGAGTTTCATTGAAAAATTCAACTACTTCTTTTTGGGTGCGCATCCTGTCTCCAAATCCGATCATGCAAAGAATTTCAATTCGTTCTCGTTCAGTTGATTTAACCATTTTTTTTTATAAAATGACAAAAGTCACTACTCAATAAACAGTTCAAACACACTGCTTTTGCCAAACAAAAGATAAGAACTAAATAAATATCTCAAAAAAAACAAAAATCTATTTCCGAAGTACGATTTCAAGTTTTTATCTTACGGCAATAAAAAACTTTCTCGGTCGCTTAGGCTACTGTCAGGCAACCATAATTTTTGACGATGTGTAAGTAGAATGACACGCTCTTTCAAATGGCGTTGTCAAAATTGGGAGTTGCCTTTTAAAAAATTTATCGATGACGTCATATCTCGAACAACGATGACGTCACAAATATGGGTCGTATGTCAAAAAGTGTCTTTGTTTAAAGCAAAATCGAGGTGTCAGAGGATTTTTTCGAACAACTCAATTTCAAAAATAATGAATTTATTCGTTACTTTTCGAAAGCACTGTATATGCCGGGACGCTTAAATGTAAATAATCTTCACTTGTATAATTTAAGCGTCCCGGCATGATTATTAATAATAATTTTCAAACGGTAAGTGACAGTTGTGTAAACAAACATAGCAATCGAATGTTTTCAACATGGTCATTTTCGTCATGGCCAAGTAAGAGTGGCTGCACTTAAAATTGCCGCATAAAAATTTAAATTGGCAATATTTTCAAAACTACAAATTTTCAGAATAAACAGCCTTATACAAACTTACCCTTATTTTTAATGCTAAATAAGATGAAATTATGAAAATTGGGGGGTTTCCATTTGAAAAAAATTGATTTTAGGCATTCTTCTCAATTTCATTTTTGATCTCATTTTTTGAACACCCCCGTAATTATAGTTATCCGCATATTACAAAAAATATGTTAAAGTGGATCCTTTTTAACAAGGAATCCAACCCAAATTGAATTATAAAGACTTTCTTATAGGAAAAATTGGTAATTATCTTAGGGCCTGCAGACGTCATTTTTGACATAAAAACTTAAATATCTCAAAACCGCTTAAACTTAGGTATAGGACATTATACATGAAATATTCTTATAATTCACCATAGAATCTAAAAATGTATTAATATACAGGTCATTACGTTTAAAATAACAAAGTTGACATCTATTTCCGGTATAACCGGAAGTGCGAATAACGTGAAAATATTTTAGGCGTATGTCCCCCATCGACATTAGTATGTCGCCAAATTTTCAGATTTTTACTAATTATAGTTTTCCAATAATCGATGGATGCAGCTCCCGGAGGACCACCCCGTATAAGAGTATTATTTTTTCTATATTTGATATCTAGTTTTTAGGAACATCGACGGAGTGTCTCATTTATAACAAAGCACGTACAAAAATTTCTTATCAAAATGTGTCTTCTTTTACATAGGAACAGAATGCATCAATAAATTGTTTTTTATTCACATATGTAACAAGAGCATTATGGACTTTAGTGGCGTCTGTGAGTCGGAAAAAACTCTGAAAAAATGATCTGGATTTACCCGGATCAAGAGTAGCTCCCCCCGTACCTGCCGGTGTCAGAATGTATCTTTGGGATTGCACAACCCCCCCCCCCAAAACGGCTAAAAACCACCCCACTACATCATTTCCTTGTAAAAAAACGACTTTTCCCCCCGTTTTCGAGGATGCTGAGCACGGTGGTGGTGTTGAATGAATGGCTTCCGACCCTCACTAACCCCTCCACTGGTCAAAACTCACCCCCAGAAGGGTTGGTTTTATTTTTTATTTTTATCAGCGGCAAAGCGTCAGTCCTCCCCCGCTTTCGAGGATGCTGAACACGATGGAGGTGGACGATTTTTTTTCAAATCCCTTCAATCCCCAAATCAATAAATATATCCCCCTTTCAGGGGTGAGTTTTGGCTGGTGGAGGAATTGGTGGGGGGTCGCAAGGGATATTGAACATCACCACCGTGTTCAGCATCCTTGAAAACGGGGGGACAGACGTTTTGTCGCTGATATAAAAAAAATAAAAAATCACCCCCTCTCGGAGGTGAGTTTTGACTGGTGGAGGGGTTGGTGAGAGTCGGAAGTCATCTTCAACACCACCACCGTGCTCAGCATCCTCGAAAACGAGGGAAAAGACATTTTTTACAAGGAAATGATGTAGGGGGTGGTTTTTGGCCGTTTTGGGGGGTTCGAAACGGGGCGGGGAGGTACTCTCGATCCGAGTAAATCGAGATCAATGTTCGTCCGACTCACAGACGCCACTACTTATTGCAAGAGCACAAACACTTAAAATTTATTATGCTGTTCCTATGACATGAGTAATATGCATACTTATATATGTATATGAAACTATTACATATTTTGTACATACATTTATTACTCTCACATTCAGTAAGCTCATTAGTTGAGGGATTATTACTGGATTATTACTAGGGTCCGGAAATATGTGCCTTAACATAGGGTCGGCTCTATAAAACTCTGTGATAATTAAGGTATAAACTGCATTTTTTAAGCGCCTTGTAAATTATACTCTAGTTAGAAATTAAAGGATATTTTTTTAGAAAAACGTTCGAACGCCTCAATTAAATTTTTCATTTGCCGACATTTTTACGTACTTAATTTGTTTTTTTATTGACGGCGGTCAAAGATATGACGTCATCGATATTTTTTTAAATGACAACATATGGCTTGTGGTTCGTCATTTGAAAGCTCCTTATTTCACGCATCGTTTTTTCAAAAGATGAAATTCGATGAAAAACTAAAGAAAGTTTATTTAAAAAAATCATTCGGACACGAAAGGTTCTACAGCTATTTGCTCGGCTATTTGACATAACACACCCTCAACAGTTATCCAGAATTCCAGAAATTGAAAACAAATAATACAAATTCTTAAATATTTTTTATTTAAACTATTTATTAAAAATAGAACTCAATTAAAACTATCCTAATCTGGTCTTTAATAAATATTCAAACTGTGCTCCGTTGACTTCTTGATAGTAACCAAGCCGCGAAATTCTTCAACCATGTTACATATCATTTCAGCGAGTATTTTTTGAATTTCGTATCTTATCCTATTTTTTCAAGTCATCTATACTTGTAGGCCTATTTACATATACGCTATGTTTTAAATAACCCCACATAAAGACATCCATGGGGGTTAGCTCAGGGGACCTAGGAGGAAACTTGAATTGCCTTCGCCTAATCTATCGACCCGGAAATACTTCGTTTAAATATTAATTTAAATTTAATTTAAATAATGAAGAACGCACTTTATATTATTTATTCTCAATTTCTGGAATTCTGGATAACTGTTGAGAGTGTGTTATGTCAAATAACCGAGCAAATAGCTGTAGAACCTTTCGTGTCCGAGTGATTTTTTTAAACAAACTTTCCTTCGATTTTTATCGAATTTTAACTTTTCATCTGTCGCCATTTTAAGGTGGCTTGATAGAATCGAGCCAAAATTTAGAAGCATACTGCTTGAAATAAGAGCTTTCAAATGATGTATCACAACCCATATGTTTTCATTTAAAAAAAAATATGGATGACGTCATATCTTTGACAGCTGTCAATAAAAAAAAAAACAAATGTCGGCAAATGAAAAATTTAATTGACATATCCGACCGTTTTTTCTAAAAAAAAAATCCTTTAATTTTCATCGAATTTATGCGCCACTTTACGCCCTCACTCTACACGCGTGTATTGCTTGCCCCTGCATACGTATGCCACTGAGCGATCCTGCTAAGGTGCAGGTATGAGCGGTAGTACGTCGGTACCGTGCGGCAGCGCTGGATAGTTAAATGCATACGTGAGAGCAAACTTTCCGAACACTAATTGTTACCGATTGTTACCAAATAAAACTATATTTCATTTTAACTTACAGTCACTAACTTTTGAACGGAGATGCGTTTCAGGTTTTCACAATTACAAACGGCTGGAAATTTTGAGTCTTTAAGCATTTTTCACGTTTCTTAATAGCTAACTAAATCTAAGAAATAAACACTAACTTTCGAATTTAAAAAAAAATCTTAATAAAGAGGAATCAAGACAATCAATTTTTGTTAGAAATTTTTCTGCAAAATTTGAGTGTAAAGTGCTGCGAATGGAGTAAAAAAACGTTGTATCCGATTGAATCAAAAGCCTTGCTGATATATAGGGTGTTAGGCCACTCGTGTTACAAACTTTGAGATCGCACAGGAAATTTGACGCTAAAGAAAAAAGGTCCTCTTCAACATGGTCCGATTCCTTACCACATGGTCCGATTACTTTTTTTTGTAAATTTTGAAGTTTGGGTTTTGCTATTTTTTTGTAAATTTTGAAATTTTTCAAACACCTTGTATATGGTTAGTTTTTATAATCTGGCAAGTTATTGCGATTTTATTATTGAAATTAGAAAATAGTTCTTGGATAATTTTTTTATAACATGATATGAGAAAAGATAATTGAACATCAGAAATTAATCAAGGTAGTGTTTTTTAATGGAACACCCTGTATATTATTGCATATTCTAATTCCTTGAATTTTTTCCTTTTGAAAAATATGTAACATTTCTATGTCAACTGCAACAAGTCGCGACATATTTCTTTTAAAAATAAATGAATAACTTCAAACTTTTCCTATTATTCTTGTTTCACACAATTAGTAATAAATATAAAATAATGATACATAGCTCAATACTTTTTTTAAATGACCGTTCTTCATTTTTCTTCTTCGTTCTTCTTTTCTTTTCTTTTCTAGTCGTTAATGGTAGCTGCGATCCGTTGTCGCTAATTACTTTAAAAAAAGTAATAAGTGTCGACCTTCTGACACAACTTAGTACGTGTTATTTCTAAGAAGAAAAAAATTCAAGGAATCAGAATAATATATAGGGTGTTCCATTAAAAAAAATGTGAATCAGTTGTTTGGTTTCTGATGTTCAATTATCCTTTTCTCATATCACATTATAAAAATATATGCAAAAATCTATAACTTTTATCTGAAGAACTTTTTTTCTAACTTCAATAATAAACTCGTAATCTATGTTTTTATGAGTATTATATTATATAAGTTAGAAGATAATACGGAGAATTTGTTAAAACTTAAAAAAAAATATATCCCATGTTATAAACCCTGTAGGTAGGTGTTAAAATATAAACGAAACCCCTGTATATAGATTACGTAAAATGTTGAAAGAAGTATTTTTCAAACTCTATACATAATTGCTAAAAACCGACACGATACCGTTTAGCCATATAATTTATTTTTGTGTACTATAAAGGTAGGTATTTATTTTATGTCAAATTATTTTAACTTGAGTCATTTTCTGGCACTCTGATCTAAGTAAGAAGGCGTTGGTACCTACGTACTACGTTCGTTGGAGTGTCTCCTAATATTTTTAATATTCTTAATTGTTTACTATTTACTCAAAAAAATTTGAACGTGATTCATGAAACTAAAAATAGCATATAGCTTACACAACGGAACTTTTATCTTGAATAATTTCGTGTTTTTATGTACTACGAGGTGCGTAAATTAAGTAATGAGGCTAGGAACGTAGCGCCCGATCTAGCAACACTGCGGAGACGGGACTTGGAAGGGCGGTAGGTTCACCTTCAGTACAAGTTTGAACTTGTTAAGAGTCATTTGTTTGTTCTTTGTGATTATTTTCGTAAACCTATTTTCTCTAATGAGTTTTAAAAATGGGTGACATTAATTTTGAGCAACGGTGTGCTATAAGGTTTTGCTTCAGACTTGGACGCAGCGCAACGGATACTTTTGCAAAACTTCAACACGCCTACGGAGTCAGTGTTTTTTTCAGGAGGTCAGGTTTTTCGGTCTTATAAGGCGTTCTCAGAAGGAAGAGAGTCAATTGAAGATAAATTCCACACAGCGGAAGGAATTGAGGATGAGAAATATCTGCGCAAAAATGGTTCCAAAAAACCTTTCGCAGAAACAAAAGGACATCAGAAGAGAAAGGTGTCTTGACTTTTTGAAATCAATTGAAAATGATCCAAATTTTATGGAACGTGTCATTACTGGTGATAAAACTTGGGTGTTTGAGTACGACCCGGAAACCAAGCGCCAAAGCATGAAATGGCACACCTCAAGCTCTCCAAGACCCAAAAAAAAAGCAAAAAGTCGAAGATCAAATGCGTGCTGATTTGGTTTTATGATAGCCAGAAAATTGTCCACAAAGAGTTTGTGCCTCCAGGCCAAACAGTAAACCAAAACTTTGACATAGAGGTTTTTGCAAAACAAAACGAAAAAGCGTGTGAGACCAAACATCAAGAATAACTGGATGTTGCATCACGACAGTGCGCCTTGTCACACAGCCGTTTCCTCAGCCTCCTTATTCGCCTGACTTGAGTCCTTGTGACCTTTTTTCTCTCCGAAATTGAAAACTTACCAGGGACGTAATTTTGGGACCATAGAAAACATTCAAACGGCTGTAACCGATCAGCTGAAGGCTATTCCAGTATATAAGTTCGAGCACTGCTATGAGAAATGAGAGAACCGTCTCCAGCGCTGTGTGGCTTCCCAAGGAAGTTATTTTAAGGCAGTCGATACTGAATTGTAATTCTATTCGAATAAAAAAAATTTAAAAAAATCAGTCTCATTACTTAATTTACACACCTCGTACATTACAATAAAAACAAAAACGAATTTTAAAAAAAGTTTATTCGTCAAACCACAAACACTTGTACAAAATATTGAGCTTTTGTCGCCTTCTGTATGATAGGAAACATATTTTATAAAATCTACGTATAATTATAAATGGTTCAGATAAGGTAGCTTAATTGTTACTTTATTTCATATTATATATATTATACTTAATTGCCTTTGAAACTTAATGTTTCAAGAGTACAAATACAAGAAAGTCTTTGTTAATATATCTATTAATAATTTGTTAATATACTAATTGAATTAACATGCAATGTTTCATTAAAACTTTATTTATAAAAATAATTTAAATAATTTGCTTAATATGCCCATCATATTGATCCAAATAAATCTGGCATCTTTATCTGATCAAATTGAAAACATTGTGTAAGATATGAGGATAATCATTTATTTCATATTTTTTTCTGTAATCCTACATTGGAGATACAGTAGATTAGTAATATTAATTTGAAAAATTGTATTTTTAAATTGAGGCCAAAAAGGAGTCCATAAAAAAAACCGGCGTCACCGAACTCCACATTCTAAAATTTTGAAAGTTCAGTTTACTAGAAGGCTCTTCATTAACCTTTGAAGCGCCGGGGTTTTTGGCACTTTTTTTGCCTTAAAAAATCCCAGTAATTTAGTCCTACTTTGTACATTCAACCGCCATGCAGTATTCTTCAAATAGCGTCTTATATAAGACGTTCCGGCAGCTAACGATCCGGAAAATTTTTAATTTTTTTTAAAAATTCCAAGTAAATGCTTCAATGGGGTTTTCGAGGATGAGGAATGCGATGATGATAGTCATTTTTGCGTTACCCTTCAAAAACCACCCCTTACTGATTAGGAACTACCACTTTTATCATTTTTCTTGGACTCTGCCATAAGTATCTACTTACAATATTACTTAGTAATAAGTGTTTGAGAGTAGAAAATTCTCCAAAATAAGGAAATATGAATTTTGATTACAACAATAAAGTATATAATACTATACCCTTTTCAGGGGAGAGTACGTATTGCGCCTTTTTTCTCTCTCTGGGTAAGAAAATTATTTTATCAAATTTTAAACGACGTTCACTATAAAATATCTATTGGCCATTCAAGGGTCAGTCAATAATTCAATTGACCTAAAAAAAGTATTCCTGAAATAGATCATTTACAAGAATAGATTGGAAAAATCATAATAGGCTGTCACTAGCCAATCCGAAGCGTTTTCGAACGCGAACACATTTTCCCTCTGTCGATTCAAAATTGGATTGGTTTTAATGGTGATTTCGGAATCATTTTGCCGTTCAGTGTGTGACTGATTGATGGTATCTCCTTCAGTATTACCCGAAGCCAACGACGAGGACGTAGAGAGACTTTGTGGCTTCGTTTTTTTTTTCGTTTTTTACTGTTTATTTTTTTGTTTTTTTTTTTTGAATTTCTCTTTTGAGTTTTCAATATTTTCAGTTGATTATGAACGATTAATTTATTACGCGTTGTAAAAATATTTTCAAATATCGTCTAACTCAGAAACACCCCTGGAAATAACAACAAGAACTGGCTTCCATTCGTTTACTATCAGAAACGTCCACGAGATATTCCCTCAGAGGTATCTGCCACCGTTCATAGTGAAAGACACATATGAAATATAAAATGAAATTATATTTTTACTCAGAACTCAATCTTACATTGATATCAGAATCGGGGGTACTTTTTTAGGGGTGTCAACCCCAAAGCCTTTTTTTGTGATCAACGACCTCCAAAAAGCAAAGACTAGTAAGTTTCGTTGCAATTTAAGAATGATTGTATAGCCTATGGAGAGCGTCTTATATAAGATTTTCCGGCGCTCCAAAGGTTAATATTGTTAAATACTACCCGCAAAATACCGTCCTATGTGGCATATAAACTTCTATAAGTTCTTGGTGACAAACTAAGTGGTATAGGAGGAAGAGCAGGTATTTTTTAAAACAGTGACACAAGTACGAACAGATACTTCAGTTAATTGCGAAAAAAGACGAACAGAAGTTCTATGTGCATTTTCCACAATTTGTCAGATGTTTTGTACTAAAGCTTTGGTTTCCAATTCAAGTTGGATCCATCTGAATCCAATATGTATGTAAGAACTTTGAATATCTGTGTCGGTCATTTCGAAACAGACTTATTATTGCTTTGTTGTATATATTTTTTTATTAATAATGCTGTCAATTATTTTCGAGTTGTATCCATTGTTAACTGATGTTTGTTTAATAATAATTAATAATAATAGTTTTTTTTTTCAATAAATATTAATAAACATATATAATAAACATACATTATTAAACAATAGCAGGTGGATACAGTCCAAAAACAATTAAAAACGTTATCAAAAAAAGCGTACTACAAAGTAATGTAGGAAGTCTCCGAAAATAACCGACACAGATAAAAAGTTCTCACACACATAGTAGATCACCCACTCTATTTCCTCCTTAAAAAAGTGAAACAATGGAACATGTAGCCTATAAACACTAATAATAACATAGGTCAACACATTAAAAACGCATTTACAGGCAAAACCATAGCACGAGGACAGACAGAATAAAATTTTAGCACACGACTAGCAGAACAGAAAAGAAGCTTCAGTAAGAAGAAAACGGATTCCACATACGTAACCCATCCATTAGAAGAATGGTCTACAACTACATTTCAAAATGAGAAATTTTGAAAAAGACTTGTGTGAACTATGAAACCTAAATGAGAAACTTACCTACCTGCCCTTAATATATATGTAGATTAGGGTGGCCCAAAAAAATGGTATATATTTTTTTGTCTTGTGTGAAAATATTTTAATTTATCCCCCTTAAAAAATCAGCTCAAAAAATTTTTAGAGGTCTCAAGGTTTTTAAAAATTTCCATATTCGAAAATTGACTTTTTTTTATTTTTTTTTCTCATGTTATTATTTTTTATGTTGAAAAACATGTCGATTCTGAAAATTTGAAATCAATATTTTAATATCTAAAGGTCACTCATAATTTTTTTTTTACTTTTTCAAAGTAGTGTACCTAAAATGTTTTCGAGCAATCTCTAAATATAAATATTAACGAACTAATTATTTTTTTATTGAATTTGACGTACAAAAGAATAGAAATAAAACACGACACTTGAAAAATTTCTCGAGACAAAATTGACTACCACATTGTAAGTACCAAATATTTAAATTAATTCATTCGTTTACTGTTTACCAGTGTTTGTTACCAGTGGCGGCTCGTGACTTTTTTTTGGGAGGCAAACATATTTTGTAAAAATTTTTGTTTGCTAAATTTTTGTGATGGTAAACATTCTTAGTAATACGCCGCATAGCTACGAGAAGGACCTCTACTTGGTCAATAACATATATTAA